>JANHMN010000023.1:587563-605591 GCA_030674055.1 Rhabdomys pumilio
GCCTAGAATCCCCCAGTGAGGGGCTGGGGTGTGGCTCAGTGGTAGAGTATTTGCGCACCATGCATAATCCCTTGGTTTCATCCCCAGTACTCTTCCTTGCCTTTGTAAGGCAAAAAGTGGGACATCAGAGGAGCAGCTAAACCCTCATCTCCACATAGCCCAAGGCTGGAGACTTGGTTATGAAAGCCAGAAAACTACACTTATTTGTCTGGCTGAGAACAGCCAGTCTGGGGCCATCTGCTTGGCAGGTGTGCATAGCAGATAAGAAATCCCCTCAGGACCCTGGGACACACACCCTTCTCCTCCTCAGGCAGTCCTCATTAACCCCATTTAACTCTAGACCCAGGGGTTGGGGATTTAGCTCAGTGGTAGTGTGCTTGAAGCTCAAGGCCCTGGGTTTGCTCCTCAGTTCTGGAGAGAGAGGGGGGGGGGAGAAAGAGAGAGAGAGAAAGAGAAAGTAAGAAGAAAGAATTTATCTAGCTGGGCAGAGGTGGTGTACACCTTTAATTCCAGCACTTGGGAGGCAGAGGCAGGCAGATTTCTGAGTTCAAGGCCAGCCTGGTCTACAGAGCTAGTTCTAGGACAGCCAGGGCTACACAGAGAATCCCTGTCTTGAAAAACAAACAAACAAACAAACAAGCAAACCCTAGACCCTGTTGCTCACTATACACAGTGGCTGCCTGGTAATGTCTTTGGAAGTAGCCAGTATGGGGAGAGATGGCTGAGGTACCAGGAAGGCTCTGGGGCCTATCCACTGGCTGTCTCTGCGACCCATCAACACTGAAGGGGACCTGGACTCTAGACTCAGAGCTGGAAGGAGTGATGGGCCAGGGAGACCCAAGCCAGCTAACCAGCAAGAGTAAATAAACCACAGCTAAGAGACACAGAGACATACACACCACCAGCTGCCAACAGACTCCAGAGGAGGGAGCTACACCGCTGTCTGCAGACTCTCGGGGGTCAGGGGGAAAAGCATGAATGAACAGGGACGGCAGACCAGACTTCAGACTCCTCCCTGCCCTCAGGGCCCAGCATCGGCCTTCTGGATGTGAGTCCCTCCAACACAGAGGTCCCAAACACTGGGCCAGGCACACTGCTCTGGGCTCCCGGGCTTGGCCACTCCGTGTTTCTCATGACAGTCCTAGCAGAGTCTTCTAAGTGGGTCTTATGTAAGGGCCTCAGCTTGCAGCCAGTTCTCAGCTCAGTTGTGAGTAGGGATTCTATAGTCCTAGCTGAGGTCTGGTTGGAAGCTGCCATCCATTCTCGACTCAGGAATGTTCCCTGACAATAACTAGGAATGGATTTAAAAAAACAAAAAAAAAAATCTACCCTTTTACTGGTAACTAAATCTCAGAGGGATGCACTTGCAGAGAGTCACAGAGCAACCAGTACCCCAACAGTACATAGACAGCCCCCTTAGCTGAGTCAGCACTGGGTGGATCACACCTGAAATTCCACCCTATGAAGAAAATATATAGGCCTTGGGAGAATATAACTTTTTTCCCTCAGGATGAGGGCCAGGTGGAACCCTAGAGCCAAAGTTGAGTGAGGTGAGGTCTCTGGAAAAGGTGTCCTCCAGCTGTGGGCCACAGTACTGTCCTGGCTACATCCAGCTTCTGCAGCTGAAGCCCAGGAGCATGCTGGAGCTTACATCAGGAACTGAGCATTAAGCATGGCCACATTTTCCAACGAAGCCTCCTTGTAGACAGGCCCTGACAAGACTGGGCACTTAAGGAATTTATAATGTTCCCCTCCTGGAAACTCTTGGCCCAGGCACAAGACTGCAGAAGGGCAGGCAGGAGACACTATAGAAGAGAAAGAGGGCTGCCTCCATGGGGAGGGTAAGGGGCCAGCAAAGCCTTTGTTTGGTGGAGGAGGGATATGTGGCTGTGCCCCAGGTCTCTGAGTTAGCAGGGAGCACTCCCAGCTCCAGTGGGAACAGTGGCTCCAGCCCCCTTCCAGCTGCTGCACAGCCTTCCCCACAGCCTTCCCCACAGCCTTCCCCCACTGCTCACCAATACTTCTCTTCCTACGAATGGGCACAGGCCGCTTCTCGGGCACATGCTTAATGGCGTGGGACCCATGGGTCCTCAGGCTTGTCTCCAAGGCATCCTCAGCCCCTAAACGTAGAAAGAAAAATACGGTAAAGAACCTACACTTACGTACCATACCCCTGGGTCCTAAATTGCTGAGGCTTATACAGCAGGTTTCAGAACAGGGACAAAGGGCCCAGTCCCCAAGCTCAGACCCTCTGCTCGCATACGGTTTACAGATGTGCCTTCAACCAACTCCCTGTCATCTTGTCAGTATGCATGTCCCCAAAGTGCAGCTCTCCTGTGAAATTCTGAGGTTCTTTCAGGAAGGCATTCAGGTACTCTCCCTTATGAGCCTGAAGGGAACCCTTGGAGGACTGCACTGGGTCAGGAAAGTCCCAAGGCCACCCGGCTGGGTCCAGTTCTAGAACAGTAATACTATCTGAAGCAAAGATGGGAAGGGTGGCTGCCTCTCCTGCTGCTGTGAGTACAGCGCCTCCCTCTTGTAAAGCAGGCTTTGATGAAATGCCCTAACCTCTGAGGGGCATCGGAAGCAACGCCAGACTGGGCTGCAAGCCAACCTCCACTGTTCCTGAAATAAGCCTGCTCTGAGGGCCAGAGGCCATGAGAAACAGCAAAGGGGTGCGGCTGGAAGCTGAGAGGAGTGAGGCTAGAGTCCCCAGGGCCGGGTGAATAAGGCAGTGAGGCGTACAGAGAGGGCGAGGAGAGCAGCAGCACCTGAAGGAGGGCCACTAGGAGCTCTGCAGAGGGAGAGCCACTGACTGAGGACAGAGTTAAAGGTCAGCCTGGAGAACCTAGCCCCTGAGAAACACTGGCCCATAACAGAGGAAGAGGCTGCTACACTGCCCCCAAGTTCTGCAATTCCGGGGACACAGAGCCCCGCCACATGATGTGCAGACATTATCAGCCCCAAATATAAATAATCTACCCCTGGCTTCCCCAGCCTATACCATGCAGAACTCAAGCAAAGTTCTCCCTCCTTCCCACCACACTTTTTCCCCATACTCTCCCCTGCACAATCCCCCCTTGGGTCCCAACGTTTAGTGACATTCTACCCAAATGGACAGCCCTCTGATACAAAGCCAACTAGGTACCACACCATCCACCACCAACAGGAGACACGCCAGCCTCCTCCACCCTGAGACGTCTCCTACCCACACATTTAAGATAAAAAGCAAAGACTCGCCTAAGGTGTGAATGTCAACGATGAATCTGAGCCCAAAAAACTATTTAAAATGACTCAATGTTCCAATGGCACCGATTTTATTTTAAGACCCAAAATAAGACCAGAACTGCTCATACAGAAGAGTTCCCACCAACCAACTGTTACAAAGAAGCATCTCTTCACAAAAGAAGTGACCCGGTGAGTCACGACCTAGTGATCACCATCCCGCTGTGTGACCAATCCAACAAGAAATGAATGGGCCATCCACTCACAGGACCTGTGAGAGTGGGCGGTGGTACCAACTGTGGTCCTCTGATACCTCGCTTGCTTCAACGTGTACATGGTAGGTGTCACTGACTTTGCAGTGGCCGGGGCTCTAGACTCCAGAGAAGCTGAACAAGACAAGCACAAATCAGACAGGCAGGGTATGGTGAATCCCCTCGCTCAGGAGAATGAAGAGTTCAGAGATCAAAGTCACGCTCAGATACAAAGTAAATTCAAAGTCAGCCTGGGACACACAAGATCCAGTCTCAGAAAATTAAAACTCAGAAATAAAGACCAAAAGAAAGCTGAGACCCTCCAAGGCCCAACAGGTCCAATTCCCCAACCCAATGTCTCCTGACTGAACTTCATGCAGACAAACTCAGCCATAGAGACTGGCCACAGCGTCTACTCAGACAAGCCCACCTTCTGCCCCCACCAAGGTAGGTGAGCATGAGCCAGGTGTGGTAGCCTAACAGGAGGATCTGAAGTTCAAGGCCACCCTTGTCAAGAAACAAAAACAGGCTGGTGACGCAGTTCATCTGAAAGAGGGTCCCGAGCACGTAAGACCCTGGGTTCCACCCCCAACGCTGCATTAGATAAGTACGGTGATGAGTGTTTACCAACCTATTCCTATGGAAGCAGAGGCAAGAAGAGATCTTTGGCGACATAAGGGAACTCAAGGGCAGCCTGGGCTACGTGATACCACAGCTTTAAAATAAAAATAAATATAAATAAATAAACAAACAGTCACAAGCTAACTTTTTGATCCACCACCATGGCACCTTTGATGTACAGCAGATGCGTTCTTTGGAAGTCTAAAGATGTTATCCTGTGTGACACAGCTGAGTCCAGCATGAATTGGTGGCTAAGCCTCTTTCAGGTCAAAGTCACCTCCCTTTATCCCATGCAGATGTGTGAGTGACGATGTCTGATCACTAGAGAAAGGACAGACAGAGTCCACTAGCCCTGTCCTGGCTACAATATTGTGAGTAGCCTGGGATGGGATGTTTATGTATCAGTTACTCAATGACCCATGGGCACCTGGCCAGCAACTCTAGAGAACAAAGCTCCCGTTACAACACACACACACACACACACACACACACATTTGTGATCAACCTGAACTTCTGAGCTGCAGTTCACAGCAAGGCTGCATGCCAGTAATGGGTCTTAGGACCCAAAAGCCACACTGGAAAGACCACTTAGAGCTCCTTAACTCTGCCATGGAATGCTCCGGGCTCAGGGACATTCTTGGCAATGTACTGGAATCTTGCCACCTCTGGAGCTGGGCCACATAGCCAAGGAGCTGCAAGGTTGGGAGGAGATGCCTTCAGGGTTTCCCCATCTGGAAAATGGGGATGCTGCCAGCTCACTAGACAAGCCATGTGCCAATCACAAGGCTCCATCCACTTGAATGAGGAGTTGGCTGGGGAGCCTGGGACACCCCTAAACCTTTCTCTGCTCCCTGCAACGTAGATACAGAGACAGCAAGAATTCACCTGGAGAGGCCATCCTTGAGGATGTCCCAGTGAGGACCCCTTCCAGCTGACTCTAAAACTGACTACCACAGCCGTCTACAGTCTGCAGCCTCCTCTAGCAGCCAGAGCCACAGGGCTCCTTACTTCAAGAAGAGACAGAATGTGAATGAGAGCCAACCAGCCAAGACTAGTTTCCAAGTAGTTTCCACACCAGAGCAGGGGGACAGCCCAGCAAGGAAGACCCCACTTTGGGTTGGTGTCACAATGGGTCCTCCAGCCCTGTCTTCCTAGAAGACTAGGAAGCTAGGAGGTCAGCATAAGTCCACACCCACACTTGGCTTCCAAAGGAGAAGGAGACCCCCAAATGTCAGACAGGTAGAATGAGGGTGGGGAGGTCCTAAATGCACACACACAACACTATTCTTACAGAGGTAATTTGAAACCTCCAGGGGCCCCAGACAACTTTTTCTCTTTGGACCCTCCCAAGGAGGAGGCCCCAACGCATGAGCTCCCAGTTCCCCCCACCCCCCATTAGGCACATCAGCTTAACCTTAACAGAAGCTTGGTGCTAAAAGCATTAATGGTGGGGGGTGGGGGAGGCGTGGCTGCAGGGAACGGCATAAGAATGGTCCTCCCAGCAAGTGAATGGCCCATTTCCCTCAACATCCAGACAGCAGGAGGCACAACCCTAGGCTTAAGGAGGGCAGGAGAGCAGACTGACTTCTCCAACTCAGCGAGTCTATTTCCCCAAGCGACCCAAGCCAAGTCCTCCACCCAGGCCTGCTCAAAAAGGGATCAGATCAAACCCCTGACCCAACTCTTGATCTCCAAGTGAAACCCTAGGCCTGCCACTCCTGATAAGGATCAGGCCAAGGATTTCCTGGGTCAAGAAACTACTGAAATGGGGCCACCTTGTTAGAAAATGGTTTTGGCATGCAACAACAACCAAAAAAAAAAAAAAAACCCCAGTTCAGGCCTCTCCACCACCATAATTAGGTACAAATTTCCAAATGGCTAGATCATGTGATTTTACTTAATTCTCTCACCACTACTCTTTCTGAAAAGTTTTCAAGGAGGGGGAAATCATCACTTAGAATTTTTCACTTTAGCGATCCTTAGCTCCTCCTGACAAACTCACTGGGGCCTTTTTCTTAAGTTGGTAAATTTTAATCCCAGTGTCCCCCCCCCCCGAAAAAAATACCCAGGCTAAGTGTTGATTTGAAAAGGTTATTACGAAAGATAAGAGGAGACCACGTCCTCCAGCACAGAGACTGCCTCTCCCATTCCCATTCATCCCCATTTATTTTTCCCAACCCTACGTTTACAAATTGCTTTCTACAGTGGCTGGGCTCTGCCCCGAGGCGGGAAGCCCCCAAAATAGCCCCAAGCGCCTGTGTCCCAGGCGCGCCTTTTTACAGAATGGTGTTGAGAAAAACATCGGCCTCCTGCGGCCACCGCAGGAACCCAGCCCCGGGCGATCAAGGCACCAGGGAGTGGAGTTTACAAAAGGCCCGGACCGACCAGCTCCTCAAGCGCTCTGGGGGCCCTCGCCAGGAGAAGATCAGCCACAGCCACGCTCCTTCCCGGCCGGCTCCCGCGCTCCCCAACCAGAAGCAGCCGTTGACCCGCACACCTGACAGGGTCTTTCGGCACACTCTAAAACTGAACTTTCAGTGACACGCCCGCTGCGTTTTCCTTAAATGTAAAAACAACCCCCGGGCGAGCGAAGCAACCCTCGGCTGCCGCTGGGAGAGAAAGTGGCAACTGCAAGAGAAACGCCTGACTCATACGCCTGGGCGTTTATGGCCGGCGAGTGGAGTCTGACCTTTCGGTGCGCTCCTGCGCAGCGCCCGGCCCGGCCAAGCGCAGGGTACGGTCCCTCGCGCAGCCTGCCCGCCCCGCCGCCCGCGCCCTCCTCGCAGCCAGGGCAGGGCAGGGGCGCGATTTACCTACGGAGTCTATCTCCAAGAGTCGCTGGAGGTCCCGGATGCTGTGGATCTGACTTCGAGCCAGCCGCTCGATCAACTCCCGGGGTATCTCGGCTTCCTGCAAGCAGACCACACGGTCAGGACGCGCCCAGGGGTTCCAGCCTGGCCCCAGGGGCTACGCAGCCCGGCCCGACCCTCGCCAGACCCTAGAGGCAGAGGATCGGGTGGGGCTAGATGGGGACCCCCCCACCTTTAATTCCTCCACACTATTCCTATCTGTCTGACCTTGGTAAAAACATCCCAACACCGCCTTGACATGTTCAGACAAAAAGCACCCGCGCTCTGACCCTCCCCAGGGTGTCTGGGGGCAGCCAGGGGCCCCGAAGAGTTTCTGATTTAATAGCTAAATCCACATGTAAAAACAGAGGGTCGAAATGCGTCACGCATCCACGACTGGAGTCACAGCAGCCTCAACACTTTAATCTAGCCCGAGGGTTCAATTTCACTCTCGGAATCCTGAGCCGAGCCCGCAGGGGAGAGGGTCTTCGTTCTCTCCCCGCCCCCCCCCACAAGCACGCGCGCCCGGTCGCCCCACCCGGCTCCGGCCCAGTCACGGCCCTAGCGCCGACTAGGACGCCCAAATTCATCGGGGCTTAGACTGCAGGGAATGCAAGGGGTTAAATATCCACCTCGCGCCTCTCCGGTCCCTGCCCAGACCACCCCCCACCGTTCAACCTCCCCCCACTCTCCCTCCTGGTTTTTTAAAGGGAGTCAGGGTCGCTGGAGGACTCAACCACGAAGTTCCCACGACAGGGGCTGTGGAAAGTCATTCATCACGGCAAAGCTCCCGGGGAATGGGGGGGTGGGGTGGCGGTGGGAGGGTGCGGGCGCCTGGCCCGGCCCCAGCTGCCTCCTTCAGCCACCTGTAAGCAGGCCCTGGGCGGGCGGAGACTACTCCAGTCCTGCGTCCGACTGGGTTTGGGGACCGGGAACTGGGGACTGCGGCTGGGCGCTGCCCACCCTGCCCAGTCGCGGGCTTCGGCCGCACCCTCCTCTACCTGCTTACTGCCCGCCCTAGTCCCCTCCCAGGGCATGGTCAGTTTACACACACCCCCTTTCCCGCTGCCCGCACCCCGTTACTGCATTGTCCGCTGCGTTCGGGCTGCCCCTTCTGGAAAGGCACCCACAGCCCCCCGAAGTTTCTGCCCACGGGTTCACCTCGCGGCTCCCCCGTCCCCTTCTAAGGCGGAGCGACGCAACGCGCTGGAAACTCACCAGACACACTTGGGCATGGCAGAAAATAGAACCCAGTTGGGATTTTTTTTTTTTTAAAATTACACCACCCTGACAAAATCGAAATGCTCTTTGCAGAGCTTGAAACAGGTAGCCGAGGGGGGCGTGCGCCGAGGGAGCCCAGAAGGGACAGAGGCGCGGGGGTGGCACCCACCTCGGCCAGGGCATGGGCGAGGTATCCGCAGCCGAGGAGCAGCAGGCAAGCCCAGGTCCTCATCGCGTCCCGAGGCGCTGGAAGCTCGGCAGGGAGGCGAGGCCGCGGGGCGGGCGCTCCAGCCGGGCTCCTGTGGCGGCGAAATTCAGTACCATCCCTCAGGGAGCGCGGCCCGGAGGAGGGTGGCGCGGAGAGCAGGGAGCCTGCGGAGCGCGCTCGGCGCGAGCAGCGAGTGCAGAGCCAGCGAGGAGGAGGAGGAGGAGGAACAGAGTCGCGCCGGGAGCCTCCTGGGCCGCCGGGTAGGGGGTGGGGACGGAAGGGGCGGAGGGCGGGGGCTGGGCTTCTTCCTTGGTGCGTTCCCCGTGCTGGCCGCCGCCGCGCTCGCTCCCCGTCGCTGGCTTTAGGAGCGACCCGGCTGGTAAATCCGCATATTTGCTGCCGTCAGCCCCGGGAGGGGACCACGGAGCGTGGCTGCAGCTCCCGCCACACCACCGATCACCTGTCTGGACGCTCGGCCCGGTACCAGCTACCGCCTCGCTTCTCCCTGTGGGCTGCGGGCAGCCCCGAGAGCCTGTTCCCGGGCCTTCCTCTCGCCACTGCCGCCCCGGGCCGGGCACGGCGCGGCCCAGCACGGCGCGGCCCGGCGGCCTGCGTGCGCCCCTCCGCGGCGCGCCCTCGGCTACGGCGCGGCGCTCCGCCCTCCGCCCGCCGGGGCCGGGCAGCTCCCGCGGCCGCGCCGCCTGGCAGCAGCCAACCCGCCCGGGGCCTCGCTACGCCGCCCGCGCGGGCCGGAGGGCGGGCGGAGGGCCGAGCTGGCGCCGCTGCCGCCGCCGCAGCAGCCGCGGGAAGACCAGAGGAGGAGGTGGAGAAGAAGGCGCAGGCAGGCCGGGCTCCCGGAGTTGAGCGGGCTCCGCAGGACGCGCGTGTGGAGCCGGCCGGCGACAGGGAGGGGGTTATAGCGCCGCCACCGCGCCCCTCCCCCGCCCCCGCCCCCCGCCTCCCCCAGATTCCGGGCCCGGGACCCGCACCTCGGAAGCGCTCAGGGGTCTCGCGTGCCAGATCGGGCCCGGCCGCTACCGCCACTGCAGTGGCCACACACGCGCTCACGCAGGCAGCTAAATCCATCCAAGCTCGGCGCCCGCGGCTCGGAGCCCACAGGCGCCGGGGCTCCCGGAGCGCCCCTCCCTCGAGCTTGCCCACCCTTCAGTGCCAGCTGCAATCCTGCGGCACCGGGCGGGGAGGGGAGGAGGCCGCTGCAGAAGCACGGCCGTCTCCGGCTCGCCTCTCTCTCGGGCCCCAGCGGCAGTAAAGGGCAGCGCCCAGAGCTGCTGCGCCAAAAAGGGCATGAGAGTCGGCTTGGCCCCCGCCCGGCGCTCGGGCCGCTTCCCACTGTAAGGATCCAGTGCTCCAGCCTTCCCCTCTCCATAAAAGGAGGGGGAGTGAGTCTTTGCGGAGAGGCGGGGCGGGTTTAGGGGCGCGTCTAGGGCACTCACCTGACGGCTGCCACGCGCCCGCGCCCCAGAGCCAAAGCCTGAGACACCTGATTGAGGAACTTGCACTCTTGTCTGGAAGTGGAAGCGAGGCTAGGGTCGGGGAGGAGGCTGCCGCCTGCCTCATCGCCACCTTGACACCCTGCACCCTCCAGATCCTTAGCCCCTGGCCGAAGGCCCAGCCGCACCCTGAACTGGGAGCTGAGGGGATAGAAGGAAACAGAAAAGAAGCCACGGGTGAGGAACTCCTGGGTTCTGCCTTGGGATCCAAGGGAGCACAGAGCGCCACCTCCGGCCAAGGCACAGTACAGACCGAGTGGCGAGGAAGGCACACGCGGACAGAAGTCTGATCAGGGCTGGACGGTTCTCCCACTGAGAGAGATGGATTCCTGGTGGGATGTGACCCGACGGCAAGGCCAGTCCTGTCAGCTCCTTGACATGCACTGGAGTTAGAAGATTGTGGACCTTTCAAATCCCAAAGCTAGACAGAGCCTATGGCTCTGGAGACTATGGAGCGCTCCATGGGTAGGGGTGCAACAGAATACCGCCTGTCCAGTTCACTTCCTTTCATGTGAATTAACCCGTGCGCCCTGCCCGGGTCGAATCCCCCACCAATCTCCTTTGTCCCCAGACAAAGGCGCAGCCGGGCAGGAGCCTTTCATCCCCAGCTCCCCGGGTTCCTGCATTTCAAAGGCCAAGCTGGAAGGGCCCTACGAGGGCGGCTCACCTAGCCCCAAATACCTGGTGTGGGGAGGGCGGGGGGAGTTTGCTGAAGATCTTTGGAGCCCAAATTTAAGGCGGTTCCACAGACTTCCCCAGGCCTGCAGGCCCCATCGTCACGCCCCTGCCCTAACACCTCGGGATGCTCAGGAGATAAGAGGACACCCTCTCTTGGCCTAAAGAGAGAGTCTGGAAAACGTTGAGAAGCGCCCCACCTCGAGGTCTTCGAAAGCCCAGGCCTTGTGCGTACTGGTGAAACTTTGTGCTGCCCTGAAGAGGGAGAGTCACTGGACGGCTTCCGGCAGCGACTGTCAGGAGCACGCTGTACCTGAGTCGAGTTCCTCACCGTTTTATCCCGATTGTTCTGCGCGTCCTGTCCTGCCAAGCCCTCAACCTTCTCACAGGCAGAGAGGAACAGAGGACACCTCTTTGCGGTTCGACGACCCGGTGTGACGGTGGATGTGAGAATCCAGGAAGAAGATCGGGTTGCATTGCTGAGGGGATGCCGCGCCCGTCCGGCCACCACCTCCGCATGGAGGCTGCGGGTTCCTGGGGACCCCGCCTAGTTCGGTGCTTTTCTCTCCCTTTACTCTCTTGGCACAGCAGGGACGCCCAGCTGGAAATCAGAGCGGGGCGGGAGGAATTCTGAAGACGCAAGGGGACATCAGGGACGAGAATGAGGCTAGGCCTGGATGCATTCTCCGGGACGCGGGAGCCACGGGGAGCTGGGCGCAGGCACTGCTCTAATCGCCGACCGCTATTAAAAATAAAACCGCGACCCGTCGTCATAGCGACCGCAACAACAGCGACCGCGCGAGGGTGGTAAGAGCTTGTACAGCCCGGCGTCAGCAGCCTGAGGGGACTGGGGCACGGGCCCTTAAGCTTACAGGGTACTCTGATGTGAGACAACGACCCCTACCACCACTGCCCCCTCCCATGCTGTTCCTCCAGGTTCTCATTAGACTCCTGGTCTCTGAAAACTGGGACAGGCTAAGTCATGAGGTCAAGAGCCTAAAGGACCCGCCAGCTCAGACTACCCCCGCCCCACCTCGGCTTCCCTTGGGACCCGCGACAGTCCTCATCTCTGGAGAAGGGGTTGTGTGAGGGGGTGAAGTTCAGGTGTCAGGCCTCCAAAGAACAACCAAGAGCCCAATCCGAGCTGACGGGGTTGCATGCGCTCGAGGCCACCGCACCTGTCCCGCCCGCGCCTCCGTGATCCCTTCTGGTGGGAGAGATCACGTGCTTCCTCCTGGCTGGGATTCGAGTTTCACTTCCAGCCGCTATTAGGCGGTTCACTCGGTTCACTGCAAACATTTGATAATGAGGCTAAATATACTTTAGAATCGGAGGAGGTGTGGGCGGCTGCTGCCCTAGCCTGTAGGTGCGTCGCTCCAGGCTCCATGGGGCATCCCCGCCCCAGCAGCTGAGAACAAACCTCCAAGCTGGGTGCGAGAGAAAGACCCGCACCCACCCACCCACCCCTAAAATCCAGTCCCAACTAGAGCGATCCTCTTAGGGACTGTGGACGCCTGAGGTCAACTAGAGGGTCCCTGGAGGAAGTAGGCGGCCAGCAGCTGGGATCTTGGAAAGGTGGGGAGGGGAACCAGAAGGTGCACCTGGCGGTGACCGGGATGTCCGGTCGCCCCCAGAGCGGATGCTTCCGGCCTGTCTCCAGTGCCCCCGGCACAGCTCGACGTGTCCTCCCGCCCGTAATTAAAGTGTCAAGTGTTTCAAATAACTCAAGAGAGAGGCTGCGCAGCTGGGGTGACCAGGTAACACCTAACCCTTGATGGTGCCCTCTCAACCCATGACCCCCGAGTACACAGGGAGGCGTAGACACGGCTTTGAATGGAGGGAATCCATCCAAATTGCCCAGCATTTTAAACGTAAAAGCACACCTTTTCACTAGAGACTCATCCACCTAGCTAGTGCCCTTCAGCTGCTTGGAACTCAAATTATTCGTGCTCAATTATTGCAGCCATTGTTACTCATTAGCTGTAATGATCAATACTGAGCCCTGATACCGATGCTGGAGCCAGTCGTTTGCCCTGTGAAATAATTTCAAACAGTCACGCTGAGGCAGAGGGACTTAGACCCCCTTCCCATCTACATAGAGCAGGTGAGATTGAGTGCCAAGCACCAAGCACCGAGTGCCCCATCCCTTGGGAGATCCAAGAATACAGAGTGGCCCAGGTTGCATTGTATTAGGCAAGAATGTGAAGGCAATATAAATGGATGGCTCCAGGTCTGTATACCACACCACTGCCACACGCCCCAAGAAGACGCACATAGACGGTCCCTCTGCTCTTTGCTGCTTGACTTTGGTCTTGGTGTGATCTGTCCCTGGCTTGCCTTGAATTCCGATTGGTGGTTCAGTGGTAGATTTCTCGCCTCCCTTTATCTGGAAAAATAACAAAAGTGGAAGCCGATGCTTCATCCTGCAGGCGGTCTCCACACCCAGCAGTCCCCAGCAACCACAGGACCCTCTCTGTAAAGGTAAGGCCAGCTGGGCCCCAGGCATCCAGGCTTTGCCAGAGCCATCCCAGAACAATTTGTAATGTTGAAACACCAGTTTCCCTTTATCTCTGGGCAAAGCTTTCTTGGTTCTGGGCAATTAACCCGAATGGAGCCTCAGCCATGTGGGCTCTGGTCCTTGAAGATCAAAAGTGCCCGGCCACAAGCCTTAATTATGTCATTATCTTGCCCCCCTCCATTTTCCCCCAGGCTAAGGATCGGGCCTTACCAGTTCAGGCTCCCCCAAAAACAAGATAAGTCTGTGCTGGGGTGGGAGGGCACCTCCAGGCTGCTTTCCACTCCCTTTTATTTTATAAGTGCTTTTATTTTCACTTTCAAATACACAAACAGAAATTATGTTTAAAATAGCATACAAGCCCACAATAGACTCGTGACTATTTTGTGAATGAAGCCCATGTAAAGGAATGAATGGTGGCTGTTGAAAGGAAAAGCCTAGGGGCTAAGGAATGGAGTTGACAGTGTGCTTGCCTGTCATACACAAGGCCCTGGGTTCTCTTCCCAGCACCAAATAAAAACAACTCTGGTCATGCATGCTTGTAATCCCAGCATTCTGGAGGCAGGAGTTCAAGACCATCTTTGGGACACACAGTGAGCTCAAGGCCAGCTAGGAATACATGAGACCTTGTCTTAAAGAGGAGGGAGGGAGGGCGAGAGAAGGAGCTGGGCAGTGGTGCACCCCTTTAATCCCAGCACTTGAGAGGCAGAGGCAGGTGGATTTCTGAGTTCGAGGCCAGCCTGGTCTACAGAGTGAGTTTCAGGACAACCAGGGCTACACAGAGAAACCCTGTCTTGAAAAACAAAAAAAAATAAATAAATAAATGAGAAGAAGAGAGAGCAGAAAAACTCAGCCAGGCATGGTGATATGTATCTTTAATCTTAGTACTCAAGAGGCTGAGGCACGAGTGTTGCCTCAATTTTAAGGATAGCCTGGGCTATCCTTTTAGTCAGATCCTATCTCAAAGAACCCAAAGCAACAAAGAAGTGGAAATCCAAAGAATAGATTCTGTCCTGGTCAGAAACTGAAGCCACTCATGGCTACCAGGCATTTAGGCATGTCTGGTCAGAACTGTTACCTGCAAAGCATGGGCGCTTAAGAAAACTCAATGCTCTCCATCCTGCACAAGGAAAACATTTTAGTTGTGTGTCCTTCAGGTGTGTCTGCATCCACATCCCGGCCTGGTGCCTCTAGAGGTCAGAGATGGTGTCGGATCCCATGAAACTGAACTTACGGACCCTTGTGAGCTGCCATGTGGATGCTGAGAATCAACCCTAGGTCCTCTACAAGAGCAACCAGTGCTTAACCCCTGAGCTATCTCACCAGCCCCCAAGGTAAAGCTTTCTGTCCGTGACTTTTGTACCATGGATTAGAGTGACAACATTTTGCAGGTATGAAGTTAAATAAAGAATATGGTTACTATACATTGCATCACTCTCTCTTTTTTTCTTCCTCTGTTCAATGTGAGTCAGGTACACTAAAAATGACCTGTAGAAATCAGTCCTGGTTGAGGCACTAGCTTGTCACCCCAGCACTCCGACGGCTGAGGCAGTAAGATCATAAGTTCCAAGTCAGCCTGGGCTACACAACCTGACCCTATCTCCAAATAAATAAATATTCTTTTAAAGAAGGAAAAAAGTAGAAAGTACTGTCTGGAACCGTTTGTGGTGGTTTATGCCTATAATTCTAACCCTTGAGCCTGAGGCAGAAGAATTGGGAGTTCTAGGCTAGCCCAGGCTACATAATGAGTTTCAGGCTAATGTGTGCAACCTCATGAGTTGTCTCAAAACAACAACAAAAATCCCCAAGTCAAGGAGAGGAACTTATATTCCCGTGTTTTCTCTTGAGCCAACAGGTAAGGACTCTAGCTTGGGAATGTGACCCTAGTGGGAACAACAAGCAGGGCTCAACTCTGACCTACACTGCCTCCCCTTCCCCCGCTGTGTTACCCTGGGTAAACTGGCCCCTCAGACACTCAGGTTGGCTGTTTCTTGTAACAGGCAGCTCTGAAGGTGGCCTTTTGAAATGTGTGCCAGGCATCTGGGTAAACACGGAGGGGTGGAAGTATAGCAGGTCTTCCTGGAGCCCACAGCCTCTGGGAAGCAATAAACCGAGCATCAAGTGGTCGTCACTTCAGGTGCCTGGGAAGGGATCATTTATGAAGAGATCCAGACCAAGAATTCCAAATCAAGATAACAAAAGCAAGTGCTAAGGCCCGGAGGCAGGAACCTGTTCAGCCGGTCCCAGCCGGTCCCAGGTTCGGCAAAGCGGAGAGGATGATGGGAGGAAACAGGTTGAGCAGTGAGTGGGATGACCATGGGTCTTTGAGGCCAAAGGAAGAAAATGGAATTTGTTTGGGTTTCCCCACACAGACTTGGGTTTATCGTATTGAGTCAAGGTGTGGCCTCCAACTCACAATCCTCCTGCCTCCACCTTTTGAGCACTGAAATGACAGGCATATATACACTCAGCTGAGATTTTTTTATTCCTGGAGAGGATGAAGCCATCAAGGGGGATACAAAGTGTAATGCCATAATGGGTACCAGCCACCGTCCCCGAAGATTCCTAAACAGTGAACCAGAAAGTGTCAAGGAAGGAGTAAGAACCTTTGGGACCCTGAATGTGTGTTCAGAGCTGGCGCTGCATTAAGTCGGGCATCTGTCCCCTCAGATAGACCAGCATGGATTTCCTCAAGGCACAACGTCCTCCACACCAGCAGCTGCCTCCATGGTCCCCAAGCCCAGCCCCACCACCACCTGGGGCACGTACGAGTCTCAGCTGTGCTCAGAACACAGTCTACAAGCTGAGAACGTCGTGGTGGCTTTACGTGAGGCTGTCTCATGCATGTTGGAGAACAGACGCAAAGAAGAGAGGGCTGTTACAGGAAGAGCACAGGAAAAATAGTGACTAGGCTCCAGACCCACAAAGCCCCAGTAGTGACATAGACACAAGGCACGCCGTGAAGAAGCAAACATAAGGTATAGCCCCATGCTCTTAACCTTGGCCGCCTGCTGTGGTGTAGACGGTTCCTGTGAGAGGGACATCAGGGGCCAGGATGAGGCCATGGAGTGGTACTGAGGGCAGGTGGTGCTGTACGGGACCAGTTCAATCTGATGTCTGGCCCTTAAGGAAAAAGGTTGATAACGGGAAAGTGATTCACATCAGTTGCTATTTACTGTCTACTCCAACCACCCCTCCAGTGATAGCTCTCAACACTGAGTTCCTAGAGTGTGCCCAAGGTGTGACCACCATGTACCCTGGAGAACCTCACAGAACCTGATGGAGGTTCTAATGTCTGCATCATGCTCTCTGTTGACTGGGAAATCTGGGAACATGAGGGAGGTGATGTAGGAAGGAAGAAAAGAGAGAGAGCAAAGGAAGATTGATGGACAGATACTTAGGCAGATAGGTGGATACATAGCTACATGGGTTATAGCTACTGATAAATGATAAATATATAAATACAGACTTCATGGGCACAGAGGGTGAATGGCACACAGATAAATACACACACATTCATCAGAAACACAATAGACACATGATAGGTGATCAATAAATATATAAGTTATTTGTTGAATGGTGGATAACAGATGGTAGATGGATAGATAATATATAATGATAAGTAGATAGATGAAAGATAGGTAGATAAGCCAGGAAGTGATGGCGTGAGCCTTTAATCCCAGCAGAGACAGGTAGACAGGTGGATCTCTGTGAGTTCCAGGCCAGCGTGGTCTACAGAGCAAATTCCAGGACAGCTGAAGGTACACAGAGAAACTCTTTGTCTTGAAAAAAAAAATGGTAGAAAGAAAGAAAAGAAAAAAGGAAAAAGGATAGCTGAATAGAAGAAAAGGAGATAAATGATAGATAGCTGATAGTGGGTTGGTTGATAGATATATAATAGACAGAATATATATATATATATATATATATATATAGAGAGAGAGAGAGAGAGAGAGAGAGAGAGAGTGAGAGAGAGAGAAGATTGATAGCTAGACAGATATCATGATACATAAGATTAGACAGACACACAGATGTTAGATAGGCATAAGCTGGCCTTGAACTCACTAGGTCACCAGTGTCAATGTCTTGATCCTCCTGCCTTCACCTCCTAGGTGCTGAGACTGTATGTGGGACATGAATGGCCCCTGAAAATGGGTTCCAGGACTTGTGTGTTCCAGACAGGCACTCTCCCTGCTGAGCCACACCCCAGCCCTCACTGTCCTGTTTTTACTTTTCTGCAAAATGGAAAAGTTTCAAAATAAAAAATGATTCTGATTCCCTCTTCACTGTCAGTCTCCTAGGAGGCCAGGAGCCTCCGGGATGTAGAAAAGTCAGCGTAAGTCACCAGCTACAGGCCAACAGGACGGCACTGGTGCACACTTAAGTGAAAAGACCACCAGGCTGAGTGTGGTGTACAGATGGCAGGCCCGGCTCTCAGAAGCATCACAGAGAGCTGCTACCATCCTGAGCTACACAGTGAGACCCGGTATCCAGAAAAGGAGAAGAACTGAGAGGGAGAGGAGGAGGCAGAGGACAACAGTGACCGGGACTCAGTGATGGGAAAATGTTGGACATCCAGGACACATGTAAAAGCCACATGTTGCAATGCAGTGGATTTTAACTGTGTGTATATTTTCGTCTGCTGTATATTAACCAGACTGCCAGTCCTTGGCCTCATACCTGTTAGGCCAGCCTTCTACTTCCGAGCCACACCCCAGCCTCTCATTGGGTTGGGTCTAGGCAGCTGCTCTACCACTGAGCCACACCCCAGCCCCTCACTGGGGGATTCTGGGCAGGGGCTCTACCACTGAGCCACGCCCCAGCCCCTCACTGGGGGATTCTGGGCAGGGGCTCTACCACTGAGCCACACCCCAGCCCCTCACTGGGGGATTCTAGGCAGGGGCTCTACCACTGAGCCACACCCCAGTGAGGGACTGGGGTGTGGCTCAGTG
>JANHMN010000023.1:605991-628220 GCA_030674055.1 Rhabdomys pumilio
GGCTCTACCACTGAGCCACACCCCAGCCCCTCACTGGGGGATTCTAGTATACTGCAGAGTTATATTCCCAGCCTTTTAACTTTTTTAACTGGAGACATGGTCTTGCTAAATTGGCCAGGCTGGCTCTGAACTCACTTTGTAACTTAAGCTAGGTTTGAACTTGCAGCTGTATTTGGGAGCATTTATTTGTTTATTTGCTTGTTTATTTAGTGTGTGTGTGTGTGTGTGTGTGTGTGTGTGTGTGTGTGTGTGTGTACATGCCATGGCACATGTGTGTGGCAGAGGAGGATAACTTGCAGAAGTTGCTTCTCCAAGCACCTTTATCTAGTGAGCCATCTTGCTGGCCCGTAGCTAGATTTTAAGACACATGTGTGTCCTGAATCACACAGAAGGGGGATGAGCATATGGAGGATGTGTTGCTTCAAAAAAATCCAAGAGCAGGTGGGAGCATCGGGACACAGCTGCTTTCCATCCTTGGCCAAGCAGTCATAGCTGGCCGCCACGGAGTGGTGGCTTCCAGAGCAGCTGTGGGCTTCTGATCCGACACCTGAGTGCCAGCCTAGCAAAGGGACCCAAATACGGAAACAAGTCCTTTTCTCAGAAGGCCTGACATGGAATGATTTAAAATAGCAAAGTCAGGTGTGGAAGTGTGCACCTGTAATTCCAGCACTCAGGAGGCTGAGGCAGGAGGGGCTTGAGCTCCTAGCCAGTCTGGGTTACAGAATGAGATCCTGTCTCGATGAAGCCATATATAAATCATTAAATGAGATCACACAGACCAGAGATAACCATATTTCCAGCTTCGGAAAATTCTCATCTTGTTTTCCTGGCGATTCTTCCATTGCCTGAGATCGTGGCTCCCGTCCATCCTCTGATGGTTTGGGAGCCAGGGTGCAGTACTGGTCCATGCCTTCTCTCCTGCTTTACACTACCTGAAATGAGGATATCTCTACAGGGGCTGCTTGTCTGCTGTAACGTCCATGTTTCCATGTAGATCATCTGATCAACATTCACGTGAAGAATGTGTGTGTGTGTGTGTGTGTGTGTGTGTTCAAAAGAATACCTGAAGACATATTTTCCTATTTTCTCCCACAGTAAGTTCTGGGCATTGAACTCAGGCCATCAGGGTTGTGTGTAGTGAGCCAGCTGAGCCACCTGGCTGACCTTCTACTTTTTGTTTTTTGAGTCAGGGTTTCTCCCTGAATCCAGCCTTCACTGACAGGCTAGACTTGCTGGCCAGTGAGCTTCTCAGACCCTCCTGTCCCAGAGCTAGGGTTACAAGCTTGGGTCTTCATGCCTGGTATTTTTAGGTGGGTGCTGGAGATTTGAACTCACTTTATTGACTGAGTCATCTCCGTAGCCTCCAGGAATACCTGTTCTCAAAGCTGTGTTTTCAAGCTCCAGCCTCGCCGCCTCTGAACTATTACCCAGTAACGTGTCTTGCTGTCCTGAAACCCCACAGGCATCTTCAACCTGCTAAAGAGGCTTCAGAGATAGCCTCTGCTAGTGCTAGGACCCGAGAAACTGGACAAAAGGAAGCTGCAGACATGTCAGAAAGCTGCAGCTCACTGCTTCTTGGCTGTGCCTTCTTCCCTAATCTGCATTCTGGCTCTGGCCTATACTTCCTATACCAAGGCTGCTCCCTGTCCCTTGAATGTCCTTTGCCTTTGAGCTACACCCCTCGACCACAGGAGTCCAACCAGGCAGTCCCACACACAAAGTAATTGGGAGACTATTGTCTGTGGCCTGACGGACTGGCTCTTGGGAGTGATACCAGGCTGGTCACACACACACTGTTGGGGGCTAGTGAGGTGAGGGCAAAGTCTTTCTTATAAAGAGGCACACACACATTGAGTGGGCATGGGTTGGCTTTCTACAGGCCTAGAGGCCTTGCCTTAGGATAAGGAACAAAGGAGTCAGACAGGAATCTTCAGTGAAGCCAAAAATGGGAATGCGGTGAGGATTCATAGGAAGAAGTGTGAGAAAAAGAAAATGAGATTGGGCCTATCAACCCAGTCCTCAGATCAGAAGCTGAAGCAGGAGGATGGCAAGTTTAAAGTCAACATCAGTACCTAGCGTGCGTGTAAAAAGCTGGATGTGGTGGCACGTACTTGTAATTTTGGTGCTGGATCAGCAAAGATGGTGGGTGATCTGTGGGGCTCCCTGGCCAGCCAGGCTATACTCCTGGGCAAAGGCTAGGCCAAGGAAGAGATTCTTCTTTTTTAAAACAAAAACAAAACAAAACATAAAAAGAAGGCTTTTACTTGGGAGGCAGAGGCAGGCAGATTTCTGAGTTCGAGGCCAGCCTGGTCTACAGAGTGAGTTCCAGGACAGCCAGAGCTACACAGAGAAACCCTGTCTTGAAAAAACAAACAAACAAAAACAAACAAACAAACAAACAAAAAACAAGGCTTTTATAGCCTGCCTTCAACAAATACACATATATACACACATATATAAATAAATAAACACATTTTTAATAAAAGAAGAGGGAGTCCCCTGTCATTTCCCTGTCTGTGGCTGTTTCCATTCCCCACATTGTCTAAAGAGATCACAACTTTACAACACAATACAAACGACCCACTGGCCATGGAAGCTGGAGACTGCCGCTGCTTCATGGCGTTCGAGTTCAGATACCACTGAGTCAGGTCGCTCAGCTGCACCTGAACAGATTCATCTTCTTGCTTCATCGTAAGCATCCCATAATGTCTGGATGGCTGTGCTTCTGCGAACACTGTGGCTAAGCAGAAGACAGGACTGTGCAGCTGGCCAGGTCTGAATCCAATGTCTACTCTGCTTGTTTCACCAAGGAAAACTGCCCTTAGCTAGTGAGGACATCCCAGCCTGTCTGAGCTCCAGACACTACCCTCAGCCTCTCTATCCTGGCCAGCTATGTGTCCTGTTCCATCTTGGCAAGGTAATCTCTGCTCTTGCACCCTGGAGCACTCTGGTGAGGGGGACTTGGGACTCACGTCTCCACTGAATGAGCTCGGCCATATCTTTCTGCCTTGGAGACTATGGACAGAGCCACAGTCCTGCCTTAGATCCTCCCCTTCCTGTTACTGGGGAGGCTGGGTCACCCGGGCGGCTCCTCTAAAGCAGAAGGACAAAGTCCAGCCAGGTAATCTCATCCTCATCCCATCTTAGAATAGGGAGGCCCCAGCATCCCTGTGGCAGCCACCTCCCTCTGAAGGGAGCCACGTGAGCTTCCCTAGAAATGCCAGCAGCCTCTTTCCCCAGTGTCTACTTGCTCCAAAGACCTCAGAGGTGAGAAAGGGCTTTGGCCCAGAGAGGCAGCCACTCTGCCACCTGCTGGCTATGCATCCTTCCGCCTGTTGCTTCCCCTCTCTGAGCCTCTGCTGGCCTCAACGATAAATAGATAATAAAGCAGAAATCGCTGCTAATTAGGACTGTTGGAGGATCTGTTAAGGCAGAGCATGGAATGGAGGCCAAATGCAGCCAGCATTGAGACTGCCTGGTGGCAGAGAAGGCTGAATGCCATGGGCATATGGCAGACCTCAATGACTCAGCTCCACCCAAGAAAGAGGAACTCACACCTCTGTGTGACAGGAGTTCTAGGTGGCACTGCAAGCAGGTTAGCCCTGTCTATCTCTAGGCCAGTCTTGGGAGTTAACAACAGCAAGAAGCCCTAAAGTGCCCTAGGCAAGTGCTCTACCACTGAGCCACACCCCAGCCCCGCACTGGGGGATTCTAGGCAGGGGCTCTACCTCTAAGTTATAACCAAAGCTTCCCATCCCATTTCTTTTTTGTTTTTTGGGGGGTTTTTTTGTTGTTGTTGTTGTTTGTTTTTTCAAGACAAGGTTTCTTTGTGTAGCCCTGGCTATCCTGGAACTCACTCTGTAGACTAGGCCAGCCTCGAACTCAGAAATCCACCTGCCTCTGCCTCCCAAATGCTGGGATTAAAGGCATGCGCCACCACTGCCCGGCCTCCCATCCCATTTCTTAAAGATGAGGTCTCTCACATAGTTCTGGGTGTATTGAAACTCACTATGTAGACCAGGCTGACCTCGAACTCACAGAGATCCACCTGCCTCTTCCTCCCAAAAGCTTCGTTTTAAAGGCATGCATCACAATGGGCAGCATCAAAGCCCCTTTTTTTTTCTTTTTAAATTTTTATATAGGGTCTCATTAAGTTTCCCAGCCTTGTCTTAAGTTCATTCTGTAACCCAGGCAAGTCTTGAACTAGCAATCCTCCTGCCTCAGCCTCCTGAAATGCTAAGATGACTGGCCTATGTCATGTTGTCAGGCTAAAGCTTGTGTTATACTGGTTTTTTGAGATAGGCTAAGTGTTGTACTGGTTTTTTGAGATAGGATCTTACTAGATTGCCCTGGCTCTTCTGAAACTCATGACGTTGTAACCAGGCTAGACTTGAACTCACAATGATCCACCTTCTTCTGCCTGCCAGTGCTGAGATTAAAGGCTTAAGTCACCAAGCATGGCTTGGATTTAAATAATGACTTACCATGTCACTCTATCCTGATAGCTCCAGGAGACAGAGGAGTTCATCAGTCACAGCTTCAAGGGCTGTGAAACTGACTGGCCGGCTCAAAACCAGGAGAACCGCCTAAACTGTCCCCACATATAACAAGGCAGCTGCACCTGCTTCATTCTATAACGCGCCTTGAATCAGACCTATGGCTACTCCAGTCCTCAGTTTCCCAGAAATGCTGGCACTTGCTGTCAGGAGTGTCCATGGCTACATAACAAATGGCTCCAAAAGTTAAAAGGCTCAAAAAATTGGTTATGACTTCATGATTCCTGGAGCTCTGATTTAGGATGGGTTAACCGGGCCCACAGACGTCTTGAATAAACCCACACAGGAGGTCAAGAGACCTCATGGCTCTGCCTTTGGATTCCACCTGCAGGCTCATCACTCACAAGGGCACAGAATCCCAGAAAGGGCATAGATGGCTGGGGCCTGCCTGACTGCTGATGGCTGGGAGACCCAAAACTCATGGCCATTCAGTACAAAGCCCCAGCAGACCGCCCATCCCCCTTAGAACTGTCAAGGGCCTATAAACCAACAGAACCTCCCACGAAGGGACATTAGATGTGCTATGGGACAAAAGGCAAGAGCCCTCTGAGTCGAGAGAATGGCCTCCTGGGTAACGGAAGTTCCAGGAGGGTGAACCTTGTTTGTGATCCTGTTAAAGGATATTCCCACCAAAGGGCACCGGTCACCCAGCTCTCTGGAATCACAGGAGACTACTACAGCTTCTAGTTTAGGGCAGAGAAGGGTTCCTTCCACTTGTGTGGCTCAGTTGCCCCATCAAAGCCTGGCTCAAGTCCCCCAGCCCTATTCCTTGGCTCTATACCTATAGTCTGGGGACTGCACCGTATGTTTGGAGGTTCTGAGACCTAAAACAAACACACAGGGAAAGACTATTAGGAGAGTGCCTGGCACAGGTTAGCACAGAACACAGCTGGTGGAGAACAGCTAACCCAGCCAGCCCTCATTCCCATCTCCTCCCTCCCTCCCTTCAGGGCCTCCCACCTCTTAGAGTAGACCTACCAGGACCTCCCCCAAGGGCAGTATGAACCATCCACCTTACCTGCCTCGGGCTCTGGACCACAGAAAGTACATCCAGGTGAAGTGATGAGGGCAAGAGAGAGTTGACCACTGTACCCTAGACCTAAGCTAGACAATTGTAGGGAGCCTAGGTCCAGAGGTGTGTGTATTGGGAAGGGTATCTGAGAAGGCTTCCAGGGAGAGGCAGCTTTTAAGGTTGGTTGTACTCTCCAGGGCAGGAGTCTTCCCCCTTCTCACCAAGTACCATTCTCCCTTCTTCCTCAGGGAAATCAGATCTCAGGGATCTTCCAGAACAGCAGCTCAGCGGGTGCCCTCCCTGCCCTGGGGCCACTGGGCTGTGTCACCAGTCTGGAATGCACTTTCAATTCCCCTGCCCTCTCCTGTCCTGCCCTCCCCATCAGAGGCCAGCTCATCATTTCCCTATGGAGAGGTGGGGGCTGGAACAAGAAATCTAAGGGCTCTCAGGATCTGGGGTATCCTGGAGGCAGGAGGAGAGAGTGAACTTCTTCCAGGTCCTCCAAGTTTCCTCTCAGTCCTCTGGGATGAATAAGGGGAGATGGCTATAGTGACTCCCAGAGATGGAACAGAGACAGATAGCCACCAGGGACTCAATCTTAGATACATTCCGATCTTCCAACGGTGCCTCAGGTCTTCTGGTGTCTTCTCCGGAGAAGGAGTCCACTGGAACCATCAGCTATATTTCCTTATGGGAGACACTGTTGTCTTTCTGGATTGGAAGCAAGATTTCAGTGGTTCCCAGAGTGTCCTTAATCTGTCAATTTTCATAGGTCCTCTGAGGCCCCCTGGGCTGGTCCCTGGTCCCTAGTTCCCTATCCTTGGATGTGGGGAGGGGTGGATATGGTTCAAACATCTCAAGTACAGTCCACTTGGAAATCTGCTATAACCTTTCCTGCCTCCTCACTTCTGGCCCAGCAACTGTCAGCCTTGGGCAGCCCTGGAGGATAGCACCTTCTATGAATAGAGCCCCACTTGCCACACACCCTTCTCATCTGGTCCTCAGATGCTGAGAGGCTGGCACTGCCGATGCCAGGTGACCATCAGTCTGAATAGGGGGACACCAGTGAGGCCTCCCACTTCTTTCTAGTTGGGTGAGCACCTTGTAGTGTGTGTGTGTGAGGGGCGGCGTTAGCTCCTAGTCTTGGAATCCTGGACCATTTTCTGAGAAACTGAACTTCCCATTACTTCGATATCATTGTTTGATGGGGCTCTGGGCTCAGGCTTGCAAAGCAGGGCCATGCCCACTTCCGTCTCCCAGCTCACAGTCAGACACGGACAAAGATATCAGGAGGTGTCTGGTGATGCTGTGTAGTGCCCTCTTCCCATACTGAGGGTTTTTATTCTGTGGTTTGATGGGTGCAGGGCACAGAAGTGGGTAGGAGAGATACCTCAAAGACTCTAAAGTGGACTGCAAGGACAGGCTTCCTTGTGGCAGATGGAGGCAGATGGAGGACCCTGAGTCATGGCCAGCCCACATAGCTTGTACCCAGCTCCCCTTGGTGTCCATCACTGTCTCATACTGTCTCCTGCTCTTCCTGGGGACTCCCAGGAAGCATGCTAGCCTCCCAGGGGAAAGCTGGCTGGGCTCCAGTGGGTAGGGCTCCACTCGTAAACAGTTTTATGGCCCTAGGGAAGGCAGAACTGGCAGGACGCTGGGTTGGGCAGAGATGACCCAGGCTCTACTCCTCGCTTCCCAACTCCTCTGCTGTGAATTGCTTCTCACTCTGAATTCAGTGCCCCTGTGCAAAATGAGCCCCATGGGGACATTACAAGGTATGGTGGGACAGAAATCTGTCACCTTGGTGAAAACTAGGACTCACAGCAAGTGAGGGGTAGAAGAAAGAGAAAGAGAAACACAGATAGGGAGAGACACAGGCACAGAGAGATAAGGAGAGGTATAGAGGCACAGACAGAGAAGATAGAGACTGAAGCAAGACAGGGAAAGACAGACAAAACAGAGAGGAAAGACAGAACAAGAAAGACAGAGAGACAGAGGAAGGTGGATAAGGAAGAGACAAAGACTGAGACACTGAGAAACAGAGAGGGAAGGAGAGAGACAGAGACACAGAGACAGAGACACAGAGAGACAGAGAGATCCTGAAGGTTCACTCCAGCCCTGCAGCCCAGTGATGAGGCTTGCAGAGTGATTGGTGGGACAGAGCGGAGAACTGATCAAGCAGGGGGTGTGAGCCTCCAGTCTTGGATGACAGCAGACACCTTGGTGGGAGGAGTTTTATGTTCTTTTGCGGTTAGTACTTGCATCTGGACCCCAGGTGACAACTTGAGTGATATGACGTTCCTGGAGCTCACCTTACCTCAAAGGGTGACTCTCTCCTTCCTGCCCATAGCCCAATACAATAAACAGATCCTCCACCAGGGGCCTATCTTAGCCTTTTGTTGCTGTGAAAAAAATACCATAACCAAAAACAACTTGTAGAGGGAGGGGTTCATTCCATCCACTGATGAACTTGCAATCCGCCATCAGGGGAAAACAAGGCAGGAACACAAGCAGGAACCTGGAGCCAGGAACTGAAGCAGAGACCATGGAGGAACACTGCTTACTGGTTTGCTCTCCGTGGCTTGCTTGGTCTGCTTTCTTATACAACCCAGGTTGGCACTGCCCAAAATCATTAATCAAGAGAATAGCCCACAGCCTTGCCTACAAGTCAATATGATAAAGATATTTTCTCACTGAGATTTCCTCTTTAGCTAGTGTCAAGTTGACAAATCTAACTAGCTCAGGGACCATGTCCTAAGGGACTTCCTAGGTTCCCTGGCTCTGAGACCTAGTCTCAAAAGGCCTGCAACCTTTATCTGGGTGCTAGAGACAGGGTGTTCTGGAACCCTCCTACTGTGCATGAGCCTGCAGCAGTCACCCAGAAAGAGTTGCATCCTCGGGCCTGCTACAGGCTATATGTATTACAGTTGTGCCCAACTCCAGGTCCTCAGGCCTCATGAAGTAGATAATCTACACTCCAGGGCCTGTCTGAGGCCCTCCTCACGTAACCCATAAGCTCATAACTAGAAAGTTCCAGTCATGAGATGGTGGGTCAGACACATGGAAAGTCACCTCCCTTGAGACAATTGCCTGATTCACAAGGGTCCCTGAGCAGGCTGTCCATCTTTACCTGGGACAGGTCTCCCTAAGGATACCTGGAGAATAAGGTTCCAGGAGAAAGGTTGCTCCTTTGGGCTAGGATAGGTCCTCTCTAGGTGGGATATCAGAGCCACACACAATCCAAGTCATGTGCCAGCAAGAAAGTGGCCACTCTGCGTCTAACAGATGTGGGTACTGCAGCTGATGTGCTTGGGTGAAGCCAGAGGTGCTTGTCATTATGTGTGATAGGACTTGATGTCCCATGCAATGACAACTTTGAGCCTGTGAGCTTCTTTTGCTAAGTTAGCACTCCTTACCTACAAACATGCCTTGCTAAAACCGGACCTGAGAGGCAAATATTCCTCCCAGTTCATGGATGAGATCATCCAAACTCTGAGACGTTAAGCAAAATGCCTTATGCCAAACAGATAATAAAAACCAGGAGCCAAACTTGATGCTACATGTCTGTAATGCCAACACCCGGGAGACTGAAAGGGGGGACCTCAAGTCTGGACTACATAGTGGCACTACTATGATAAGATACGGAGGGAGAGAGGGAGGGAGGAGCCACGTTGGAGCATAATTGTAATTCCAGTGCTAGAAGGGTGGAGAAACCCTGGGGCTCCATGGCTAGCCAGCCATCCTAGCCTACTTGGCAAGTTCCAGACAAGCCAGGGAATCTCATCTCAAATGAGAGCATTGGGGTTGGGGAGATGGGTCACTAGGTAAAGTGCTTGATGTGCAAACACGAGAACCCAAGTCCGTCCCCAGCACCCATGGGAAGAGCCAAGTGTGGGGATGTGTACCTGTGATCCTGGTCCTGGGGAGCAGGAATGGGAAGATTCCAGGGTCTTGATGGCCAGCTGGCCTAGTAAACAAGGTAGGGAATGGTTGGAGGAAGACACCTGCCATTGTGACATGGATCCCTGGCTTCCACAAGTGTGTGCACACAAATGCACGTGCACACATGCACACATACACATACAGTTGCACACATACTTGCACACGCTCACACACGCTTGCACACACACTTGCACACATTCACACACACTTGCACACACTCACACACAGTTACATACATACACACACTTGCACACACTCACACACTCTTGCACACATACACTTGCACACACTCACACACGCTTGCACACATACTTGCACACACTCACACACACTTGCGCACACACTTGCACACATTCACACACACTCACACACAGTTACATACATACACATAGTTACACACACTTACACACATACTTACACACACTCATGCACACTCACACACATACAGTTACACACATTTGCGCACACACACATACAAATGCTTAAATTAGCACAGGGCACATCAGCCATACCTGGGTGGTATATAGGTGTTAAGTCACCACTAAGTTCCATGCCAAGCAAGCACTGTGTTTTTGCTTTTCTATCGTCTGGCTGGTTGATTACGGAACCTGGGGCCTCACACATACTAAGCGAACATTCTACTGACGGAGTCACATCCCCAGCCCTCAAGTATTTTATTAAAATGTACAAAGCTGACTTGTAGAAGTCAAAAGAATATTTTTTCAGGGAGGTTAATGAAAGTGATACAGGTCTGGGTTCTGAAGGGACATCTGACAGAAAAAGGCCTTTCTTTAAACTTAGTCTGTGGCCCCCAGACCCCTGAAGTACTTGTGGGTCACCAAGGCCCTCAAAACCTTTTCAAGGAATGTGCTTACAGATATAAGTACACAGTGGGCCTTGTTTTTCTCCCGAGCGTTGGGAACGGAGTCCAGGCCGTGACTGTGTTAGGCATGCAGTGTCCTGAGCATGTGCCAGCCTGTCATTTTACATTTGTATGGGATTTTGTTTTTGACACAGTGTCTCGCTATGTAAGTAGCCCTGGCTGGCCTGGAACTTGCTTTGTAGACTAAGCTGGTATCAAACTCACAGAGATCCTCCTGCCTCTGCCTCCTGAGTGCTGGGATTAAAGACATACATACCACACCCAGCTTACATTTGTCTTTATTTTTACTTTAATTTTTAAAGACAGTGTAGCACTGTTTCCCAGACTGGCCTCGTCTATGGGCACAGAATAGACAGAGACAGGATGAAGGAGAATCATTACCAACCAACCGGAGCTGGAGATGGTGGAGGAGGCCTCCAGCACCAGCTTCCCAATGTGACATCTGTGACATCACAGAGGCAAGGGTAGAGAGAAAGCAGCCAGGCTGGGGTCAGTGAAGACTTCCTGGCAGGACCAGGGCCAGCTGATTTCAGAGGAAGTAAACTAAATGGAAGGTGGGGGGAAAAGAAGGGGGCACTAAATCTAAAGCTTGGGCCAGGGTACCCCGGATGTGAAGTCACCCAGCCCCGGTCTTGCAGGAGGCTGCTGCTTGTCTCCACAGAGAAGCCTGACCTCAAAGTGAGTCACCCGCCAGCCCAGCTGATTCAGCGGAACTGGGGGAGTAAGGCCGGGGCTGTCCATAGACTGAAGCGGCCAGCCAAGGTCAGGACTGTCCACTGTCTGGAAGGGCCAGCCAAGGCCGTCAGACCAGCAGGGCTGAGCCCCACCTGCTGGCACCCAGCCACAACAGGCCTCTGTCTTCATCATCAGAAAACCCAGGCCTCAGGGAAATGCTCTTGGCGGGGGAGGTGGCTTATGGCTGAGGACTCATAGGAAGGGCTAGGAACTGTGGGTAAGAATCAAAGGTGAACGAAAAGTAAACTCAAGTAAATTCACTGACAGATGAAAAAGTGAGCTGAGGAGAATAATAATAATTTGTCAGACATGGTGATGGGAGGGTCCCCTGCTCTCGAGGCAAGCAAACTGCCCACCACAGCTAGCCAGAGGCCAGAGGCCACAATGAAATGGAGACGTGTTCTCTATCCCAGTTCCCACTGTACCCATGAGAAATTTGACTAGTGGCACCAGCCAATCTCTTTCCTCTCAAGGTTTAATCTACCCCGCTACCTGGCAACATCATGGCCCCATCTCTGCAATAAAGGAAACCATAGGGCATCAGCCACGGGTACAAGGTTGGGACTGGGCCCTATCTATTTGACTATGCCCAGGACACTTGTAGCAAACAGGAGTCTGACCAACATAGACCCCCATTTGCACTGACAATGTTGAAATGAAACTACTTAGCTAGGCATGGTGATGCTGGCCTATAAACCCAGTACACAAGAAACTGAGGCAGGGGAATTTCATGAGCTGGAAGTCAGCAAGAGCTCTATAGTAAGACTTTGTCCCAAAATAGATAGATAGATAGATAGATAGATAGATAGATAGATAGATAGATAGACAGACAGATGATAGATGATAGACTTTGGTTTGGATATATGGAGTTACAGAAGATAGAAGGGTAGGGGAGGGAATAGGAAGTTCATATGTAATGTGTGCAATCTAAGGTAGAAAGATGACAGTCTGTAGAAGAGTGTAATGACAACTCCAATGTACTGCACATGCAGATAGTGACAAAACACTGCCATCTTAACTTTACTCACTTGTTTCTGCAGCACAGGATATTGAGCTCACACAACGTACATGGTAGGCAGATGCTCTCCCACTGAGCCACACCCCAGCCCCTCACTGAGGGACTCTAGGCAGGGGCTCTACCACTGAGCCACACCCCAGCCCCTCACTGGGGGATTCTAGGCAGGGGCTCTACCACTGAGCCACACCCCAGCCCCTCACTGGGGGATTCTAGGCAGGGGCTCTACCACTGAGCCACACCCTAGCCCCTCACTGGGGGATTCTAGGCAGGGATTTTACTACAGAGCCATAATCCTGGCCCCTTGCTGGTGGTGCCTTTAATAAACACTCAACCAATGAAGTACATTCACTGTCTTTTTTTTTTTTTAACTTTTTACTTTGAGATTAATTTATGTAAACTGGACCAAGCTCAGCATGAATGGTTTTGTTTATTTCTTTGTTTATTGAGACAGGATTTCTCTGTATAGCCCTGTCTGTCCTGTCTGTCCTCAAACTCAGGGAGTTCGCCTGCCTCTGCCTCCCGAGTGAAGGGATTAAATGTATGCGCCACCACACCTGGCTTAGCTTTAGTAGTTTTTAAAGTGTGTGTAAGTGTGTGAGTGTGTGTGTGTGCACATGCATGCACGTGTTCAAGTGTGCCATGACATACAGGTGTAGGTCAGAGGTCAAAAGTTGCACTCACCTTCCACTTGGTTTAGGACAAGGTCTCTTGTACCACCTGGGTATGCCAAGCTAGCTGGTCTGAGTACTTCCAGAGATTCTCCTGTCTACCCCTCCCACCTTACGGTATGAGCCCTGGGATTATATGGTTGATACTCTGTCTGGCTTTAAGTCTGGAGATTTGAACTCAGGTCCTCACGTTTGCATGAAAAGCATTTTACCTGCTAAGCCAGCTCTCCCCAGCTCAGCCTTAAGTACTTGGAATCACCAGAATGGATTCTTATCTACAAGAGATTTAGACCGAGGCTCCCGATTGGGAAAGGGTTCTTCATTGCACATTTAATAGTCCATGCAGTACTTGATGACATAAATAGGGGACAGAGGAACAGGGCCACAGAATCCACAGATAGTCCACAGTGCAGGCAAGACACACGTAGCCAGGGCCACACAGCGGGGAGCTGATGGTCAGCTGGAAGGGTCACTTAGACGTGCACAGCGGGGCGAGAAAAGGTTGATCACACTGTCTCATGACATGCCGGTCACCCAGGGGACACTGAGCGGTTGTGGACACTCATGTGGCCCTCGAGTCTGGCTGGCTCATATCACACTCCACTGTTGATGGTTTGGGGATGTGAGGTCAAGCCTGGTTTCAGTACATTATCCCCTCTTGTAGGGGAGCAGAGGGACTCGGGTGAGAGATGTTTGGGAGTGGGGGGACAGGGATTCAGGCTTTACACAGGGAGTCTGGGAAGGTTCAAAGCTACAGCTTTAACCAACAAGTTGGAGTTCCTTGCTGTCCCTTGGGGTCTCCAATAGGCAGGTTGACAGAGCCATGGCTCCTGGTCTCCAGGAGATGGGGACTCAGCCCAGACTCACCACATTTGGAAAGCCCCACCATCAGCCACACTTCCTGCCCAATCTGGGCGTCCAGCCAGTAAGGGGTCACAGGCTTGGCCAACTGTCCTGACATGAGGTCAGGGTGCCTGGCCTACCCGGAAATGGACTTTCCAAGAGGTGTGAGAGTAAATGAGTGGGCGCAACCACCACCGCCTGACTCTCTAGGGCCATAGCTTAGTCCCTGGATAAGAGTCTGGGATCAATCTGGGTCCCTTAGGGGTCCTACTGAGAGTTGGGGACAGTGGGCAGGGACCAAGAATGTCTTTCAGCCTCTGTTTCTGCTCTCAGCTTGAGTGCTCACTTGAGGACATCTCCATTTGTCATTATCTGTTTTATACCTGGGCCTAGACCAGAGAGTCTTACAAGGACCAGGGACAGTGTTCCGATTAACTCCCAGCTCTGGGGGGGAGCTACAAGGGTAGCTGCAGTCTCACTCTTGAGACCTGGCAGGACACAGGGCCGGTTCTAGTATGGGGATCAGACAAGAATTCCCAGAAGACTTGGAGAGGGGATAGGGTGGACCCAAGATAAGGCTACAGGGCCACTGTCGGGGAGCCAGCTGTCACTTCCCTGGTCTGGGGATGCCTCTTGCCCTTTGTTTTTAAAAAGCACAAGATGGTTATTTATTCCAAAAGTAAGTCCAGAGAAAGGAGAGGCTCTGTGCTGGGCACCAGCCCCACTCAGCCACTAACGAGCAACTCCCAGGCCCCTGGCATAGGGAACGGGTCACAGGGCCACATGGGGAGGTCCCCAAGGGTGCAGGTGCAACAGACGCTCAGACAGTGAGGGAGATGAAGCTGTTGTAACGCTGGATGTTTCTCTTCAGAATCTCCGAGCAGGGACCCAGGACACGCTCAAAACGAGGCCGGTCTAACTTCACACACTTGAGGGGACCCCGGGCCACCACAGTGGCTGCACGGGGCCGATTCAGCAGCAGGGCAATCTCCCCTGGAGAAAAGAAGAAAGTCAAGGTTCATGATATGGAATAGCCTTCCTTCCCAGCGGGATGCCAGGTGAACCTGCGTTTTCTTCCTTCTTCCTTCTTTCGTTCAAACAGGGTCCCATATCTCTCAGGCTGGCCTAGAACTCACTACGGAGCTGAAGATGACTTTGCCTGATCCCCTTGTCTCCTCATGAATATTTGGGATTGCAAACTGCACAACCATACCTGGGATATGGGTTGCTGGGGATTGAACCCATGAATTCTTAATCCTGGTCTTGAATTACAAATGTAGTGAGTGTGTGTGCGTGTGTGCCTGTGTAGAGATGTGTGTGTGTGTGTGTGCGTGTCTGTGTGTGTAGAGAGAGATGTGTGCGTGTGTGTGTGTGTGTGTGCGTGTGTGCGTGTGTGTGTGTGTGTGTAGAGAGAGAGAGATTGTGTGTGTGTGTATGTGTGTGTGTGTGTGTGTGTAGAGAGAGGTGTGTGTGTGTGTGTGTGTGTGTGTGTGTGTGTGTGTTTTCCTAGGAACTGAACACAACCTCATACATGTTAGGTAAGTATGCTGCCACTGAGTTACAGTCTGAGACTTTTAAAAATCATTATTATTATTATTATTATTATTATTATTATTAATTATTATTATTACTATTTATTTTGAGACAAGATCACAATAAGTTGCCTACGACAAGTCTTGAACATACCATCCTCCTGCCTCAGCCTTCCTTTAGGATGGCAAGCCCTGCACAAGTAAACTCTTTCTAGTTTAAGAACGTCCTGTGAAACACTTGTACTGAGTACTTGCTGTGCACACATGCAGCCCTGGGCTCCATTCCCAGCCCCGCACAAACCAGGAGTGGCGAAGCACGCCTGTGAACCCAGCACTCAGAAGGTAGAGGCAGGAGGATGGAAAATTCAAGGTCACTCCTAGCTACACAGGGAGTCTGAAGCCAGCCTGGGCTCTATGAGACTCTGTTTCAGCATCCCATCCCACCCCCAATTACATGTCAATTATCTGAAATTCAAGTTTGCTTAGCACTGTTCTGTGACCTGCCTGGCAGCCCCACGTGTAACAGATGCTGTGATGTCGTCCAGGCTTCCCCATGTTCCATCTGTAAGAACATTCTAGATGTGCCCAAGACCCTCTTTCTTAGTAGCTACGGGAATGAGCAGTTTGTGGTCCTGGGTCTCTCACCAGGGCTCTGCTTTCCCCCAGATCAGCAGGTAGACTCCAGGACTATTTATCCTGTGGTCTCAGTCCAGTCCCAGACCTCAGTTTGAGGTGACTCCATCTGAGGCCTCTGTCACAGCTGCATGTGACTTGCCTAGCCTCCAGATGCCACTCTGGGGTCTAAGGAAGCCCCACGCAGCTCCTGACCCAGGACCCCAAATGAGATGGCACATCTTAAGTGGTGAAACCCCAACTCACCAAAGTAGTCAGAGGGTCCAAGGCGCCCCACTTCCACATACTCCTCGTTCGGGGATCGTCGCTGGAGGACTGAAGCAGTGCCCTGTGGGAGAAGGAACAAGCGAGAGTCAGCCCAGTGTGTGGGCCAGCTGTTGGGGACATGTTGGAAGCTGCTTGCTGGGGTACATCGTATTTTGGGGATCACTTGCTTAGGTGGGCATGTGGGGGGAGTCACTTGCTGGAGAGTCACTTGGGGAATCTGCATCAGGAGCCACTGCCTGTGTGTCCCTGCTTCCTGCTCCTTTCTTCCAAGTAGATACAGTTGCTGCCATCCTTAACTATGCTGGCTTCTCTTCCCTCTTCTCGGGTCCACCAGGCCTTCTGGGAGGCAAACTCCCATGCGATCTGAGCTCTGAATTGTTGTGGTTGGCTAATGCACACTCCCAGACAGCTAGAAGCCCGTCTGTCCTGTCTGAACCCTGCTTTTAGTGACACAATGGAAGCTTCCCCAAAATAGGGATCTACCCAGAGCCTCCCCCAGAGGTCCTGATGGTAATGGTGGGGATAGCCCCAAGGTGCCAGAACTTTGTCTTTAGGCTGAAAGCTGACCTTGGACTGTAGCTTAAGGACAATGAGCTGTCTTAGCCATGTTGAGGGGGGGCTCTAGGGAGGCAGGGGGGAGCATGGTCTCAGGGTCACACACCTGCTGAGCTATGCAGCCCCTCCTTACTCCCAGGAGGGCAACAGGTCTACAGACGAAGCTGGCTCAATGATTAACAGAGCAGCTGCAGCAGGTCACTGGCCTCTGGGAACATTAAAGACAAGACTAGGACACCCCAAGGCATCTGGGCGACCAAATGCCTCCCATGCTCACGCAGCCGGCTACCTGAGATGGGCAGCTATACAGCTGGACCTTGGCTCTTTTTAGGTAAGTCTCCACCTGTCACCTGCGTGGGTCAGGAAGATAGAGTGGTTTTTAGCACTGCCAGTAATTCCCAGCAAGGACAGCAGAGTTTTAGTCGAGTATGGTGAACATCCCAGAATTTAGGAAGCTGAAGCAGGGGGATTGCTGTGAGTTTGAGGCCACCTTGGGCTACACAGTGAGACCTTGGCCAAAAATCCTGCTCATCAAACAAAAATAAGGCCAAAGTAAAACAACAAAGACAAAAAAAATCACTAGAAGGAGGAGGAGGAAGAAAAGGGAGGAAGGGGAGGAGGAGGAGGAGGAAGAGAGGAAGAGGAGGAGGAAGAAAAGGGAGGAAGGGGAGGAGGAGGAAGAGAAGAAAGAAGAGGAGGAAGAGGAGGAGGAGGAGGAGGAAGAGGAGGAGGAGGAGAAAGAAGAAAGAAGAGGAGGAGGAGGAAGAAGAAGAGGAAGAAGAAGAGGAAGAAGAAGAAGAGGAAGAAGAAGAAGAAGAAGAAGAAGAAGAAGAAGAAGAAGAAGAAGAAGAGGAGGAGGAAGAAGAGGAAGCAGGAAAAAGACGCCATTGAGTTGGCTCTGGGTAAAGTCACCTGCAACCAAGTCTAACGACAGAGTTCAGACTCCAGGACTCACATGGTAGAAGGAGAGAACATCTCCTAAAAGTTGTCCTTTGACCTCTACACATGCACCACATCCCTACAAATAAGTAAAACTTTTTAAAGGTATTTATTTGGACTGGAGAGATGGTTTAATGTGATTGCTATTCTTCCAGAAGATTTTCATTTATGTCAGGTGCCTCACAACTGCCCAAAAATTCAGCTCCTGAGAGAAATCCAGTGCTCTCTTTTGGATCCCATGGACATACACACACACACACACACACACACACACACACACACACACACACTGAAAAAAGGATGGAAGGGAAGGAAGAGGGAAGGACGAAAGAGATAGAGACAGAGAAAGACAGATCCAGAGATGAGAGAGAGAGAGAGAGAGAGAGAGAGAGAGAGAGAGAGAGAGAGAGCCAAAGAGGTGGGGGTGGTGTTCAGGTATGGACTGAATCTATAATCTCAGCACTCAGGAAACAGGTGCAAGGATAGGAAATTAATTCAAAGTCATCCTCGGCTCCACAGTGCATTCAAGGCAAGCCTGGGCTACATGAGACCCTTTTTTTAAACACAACACAATACAACACAACACAGTAAGTTTGACACTGAAGACTGCAGTGCGTGGGACCCACCTCCAAGGAGCCAGTTTAGCTCTGAGCTCCCACAGACTCTCTGATCACCCAAGTCCCTGAGGCAGGCAGCTGCCTGGGGGCTTCTGCATCTCATTTAACACCCGAGGTAACTGAGGCTCAGAGATGTTGAGAGGTTCCTGCCACCTGGTCCTCAGGGCCTCCGTGTGGGTGTAGCCAGGTCCAGGGCCACCAACATGCCTAGATATCTCAGTGCCCACTCCACGAGTCCACTCTTTAGGCATAGACAGCACTGCATGGCAAGGTGGGCTTCATCACCCAGGCTCACTCACTCAGTCTATGGCCAGGCTGTGCCTGGCTTAACAAGTGACTCCTGGGTCTGCAGCTGGTGCCCACAGTGCCTGGAGTCCCCAGGCACCCATAACAGCCCCCGCAGTTGGATTCCCAGCCTGGCTCCTGGGCCTTTGCATGTTTATGAATTTGGCTGATGGATGGAGTGGGGCATGTAAACATGAGACCACTCCAGGGCTGCCAGTGTGCACAGGGAGGACAGGCAGGGAGCACAGGAGCCAGGAGCTCATTCTCCTCACCAGGGACCCCAACAGAGATTAGGCCCACTTGTAAGGACAGCTCACAGTGAACTCCTGAGCCCATGCAGAGAGGGACTCTGACTTTCTTGTTAGGGCTGGGGGACAGGTGGGGCTTCCTGTCTTTAAAGTCACAGCTGGAGGTGATGTTGAGGAAAGTTTAGTCTGCGCTCGCTCACCACACAGGCATGAGGATCTGAGTCTGAGGCTCAGCTCTCACATAAAGCTAGCCTTGGTTGACCCAAATTTATAATCTCAGTATTGTTTAACTATGTAGTGTTTCTATACATTCACCGCCCCCTCCCCACAAATAATAATAAGATGTTCATTTTTTTAAAGCAATCCACTTGTGTTGGAGCAACGGCTTGATAGTTAAGACCACGTGCTGCTCTTCCAGAGGACCTGAGTTTAGTACCAAGTACTGATGTCAGCCTCCTGGCAGAGAAAAAGGCAGAGTCAGGTGATCTCTATAGCTCACCGGTGATCCAGCTTAGCCTTAATTGCCCATCCCTAGGCCAGTGAGAGCCACTGGTCTTACAAACAAGGTGAATGGTCCCTACACTCACGTTTATACACATGCACACACATTCCTCCCAGACTCACACCCACCTCCACACACATATACATGCACAAGTAAACACAAACCCAGGTTGGTGTATTCTGGCCTGGGGAGCCTGGTGTCCTGGAATAAACCAGTCATCCCAGCATTTAGTTCTCTCCTTCTACCATGTGGATCCTGGGGATCAAATTCAGGTCATCCTGCTTGGTGACACGATTTGACTTAGCTCACTGGGTTATCTCAGCAACCCTTCACCCCAGGATTCTCAGGCAGAGGCAGGAGGATCTCAGCTTCAAAACCAGCCAGAGCTATGTAACAACATAGCAACACACACACACACACACACACACACACACACACACACACACACACAAATCAATGACAAAAAAAAATGGAAAGCCAACTTAACGTTGCTAAATGCTAACAAACCATCAACCTATTCACAGACCTAGAAAATAGCTGGGGACCTTAGGGATTCCGGCTTGTTCTTACTTCCTGCCCTGGGACCTCAGCAACATGTCCAGTCCTCTACCAGGCTGGCAGAAAAGCTACCATGGCTCTGAGAGTCACCACATCTACATCACTAGCAAGTAAACAAAGGGAACCCATGTCAACCTTGGTTTCTTCATATGTGAGCTTGGGATGGTCACAGAAACACCCAAGAAAGATGTCCACGGGGATGAGATGTACATGAAGCCTCTACATATAAAGACTGGGAAAACAGAAGCGGCCCTGTATCTCTCCAGTGTGGGGAATGTCCAGGCATGGTCCTGCCCTCAAAGGATCAGCACACAACAGATGTTAGGAGACAGAACAGACAGTCAAACTGCAGGCGCAGACACGGGGACCATAAAGGGACATCGTCAGCATGGCTTAGACACAGTGACCATGAGGTTGAGCTCCAGAGGAGAAAGGGAGCCAACCAGATATGTGGAAGCCTCCAACATAGGGACGAAAATCTGGCAAGATGCTGAGGTGGGAATAGGGAGGAGGTGAGACTGACGGTGGGAGAACAGGGCATCAGCAGGGGACTCCATGCTTTCCACACAGAGCATAGGCATCCTGGCATCCCAGCAGGAAGAGGGTTAGCCTGAAACCTATGCGGGGGTTTCTGTGTTGCTATGGGGCTGACAGCAGCTCTTTTATTGCCCTGAATAATACACTGTCTGGAGCATGACTGTCACCATCCTCACTGCAAAGCCCAATGTCTGTGAAGTCGGCAAGCACTATGGTGATCTACACACTCCCAGATGTGCCAGAGACAGGCCATTGTCTCCTGTCATTGAAAGCTCCTAAGTGGGAAAAAACACTCCCAACTCAAGATCCAGCCTGTGTCCCTAGAAGCCATGGAAATGGCCAGACATCCTGGAGGACATGTCTAGAGCTCAGGCCTGGGAAACACCCATGCCAAACTGCTGGCTCATGGTCTCCAGGTTCCTCATGGAAGATCCCAGCTCGGCTGCAGATCTGCTGCAGGCAGCCCAGAGGTGGCGCAGGGGACTGTCACTCCTGGGTGTCTATGACAGGGTCCAGTTACAGACACTAAATTTCCTTTTAACTACTGTGACTTAAAAAAAGTTTTTTTTCCTACAACACTAAAAGGGAAGTGTGACTTTCCTAAGAAGGAAGCCAGTGGGGGCCACGTCCCAGGCCTTCCTCTTTCCATGTCTCACAGTCTTGTTTGTGGCGACCAGAGGTTGGACTTCGTGTCCTCCTCAGCCACACTCTCCACTTTATTTTTTGAGACAGGGTCTCTCACTGAACCTAGAACTCACCTGGTGGCTTGCCAGCAGGCACCAGGGACCCTCCTGACTCCTTCTCTTCAGTGTTGGGATTATAATAAGCGCATGCCACCACTCAGCTTTTAGGAGGGTTCTGGGAATCAGACTCAGGTCTTCTTGTTTATAAAACAAGCCCCTCATCAACTAAGCCATGTCCCTAACACCTCCCCAGACGTTGTTAAGATTCAAAACATGGTAGCTTGTGACAGAGGAGCTTGGGCTCTCAGAGGTGGAACTGAGGGAAACCAGATACATTTTAGGAGCCAGTTCCTGGGAGGAGACTGTAAAGAGACAGTCTCGCCTAGCTGGTTCTCATGGCTGCTCATCATTTACAACCTTGGCCCCAAAGCTCCTCCGTCTCGCAGCTCCCACCTCTCCAGCATGCACTGAGCAGTGCCTGGGACCCTCACCTCTGCTGGAAAGATCCTTAAGCATCCAGTGAAAACCAAGCCATGGGCTCAGACATCAGGGCTACCGAGGAAGTAGGTTAGGAGGACAGTCAACCATGTTTAGCCACAAAGTGATCATGGAGCAAGAGCTACCAAACGTTAGTGCAAAAACCCTCCCAAGAGGGCGAGCAACAACCAGCAAAAGGCCAGGATGGGAACAGGGAGACGAGGAGGGTGAAGGAGGGTTAGCACGGAGAACGGGGCGAGCTCAGGATCGGCACTTGCCCTAATCTTGAAGGGCACAAGAAAGGCTCCCAACTTAAGACCCCTGCCTGGGACCCACACTGGGCTGAGCATGAGAACTCAAGTCCCTCTGAGTCCAAAACTAGCCAGAGACCAGCAAAGGAGTGAGGAATCAAGAGGCGTATGTGTAAGAAACATCCTGCCCGTGGACACCAAGAAGTGAGACTAAATGGGGAGGAGACACACACACACACACACACACATACACACACACTCACACACACATACACATACAATACACACACATATACAACACACACATACACACAAACATACATACATATACACACACATACACACACATATACACACATACAATATACATACATACAACACACATACATATACAACACACATACACACATACACACATATAGAGACACACACACATACACACACTCACACACACATACAATATACACACATACACCATTCACACACAC
>JANHMN010000023.1:628230-640232 GCA_030674055.1 Rhabdomys pumilio
CACTCACACACACATACAATATACACACATACACCATTCACACACACACACACACACACACTATGCACAGCTGAGGCTACCAGCCCTTGGCTTCAGAACAGGGAACAGGCAAAACCTTTTTTTTTTTTTTTTTTTTTTTTTTGCATTATTTAAAGAAATATCTTTTAAAAGAATCTTAGTTTCACTTCCATACATGGAAATGGGTCTCCTCACCCGTAAATGAAAAGTGACACAAGCAATTGGAGACAGGTGCAGAAGACTGCATTGCAGACACGCCTGGAGCCCATGGGGACAGGCATGTGCATCGGGACTCAGGGACACTCACGCACATGAGGACACACATGGCCACAGGGACACGCACCTGTGCGTATGCATGCACACGGGAACCCATACCCACAGAGGACCAGCAGCCACAAGAGAATGCAGACACACAGGCACAAGCATGGACCCTTTGGGGCTTGTCCACACAAGCTGTTCCCAGGCTGTGAACAGAGGGCGGCCCATCCCCTACATGAATAAGATCTGCCTACCCCAGAGACCCCAGAAACAGCTCCCACCGGGAGCTGGGGAGGTGAGTACACGGGAGGAAGATGGTTGTCCTCCATTGTTGGGAGCAGCCTTGTTTATACACTGAAGGCCTAAGTCAACCATAGGCCTGAGTCAGCCATACATGTCTACTAACACAAAGTCTCGGTCTCTGTGGGAAAACACCGACCCTAGAACAGACAGCTATAGACCTTGTAGACAGGCAGCCCTGGTGGAAAGTACCAGCTTAGACAAGACCAAGTAAATCACAGATCTTATGGGCAGGGTCATAGTGACCTGTTTCACCCTGCTTCTTCACCCAGCCGATACCCTGTTCTGGAAGATACCTGTACTCCCCTGAGAACACCTACGCTCCTGCGTCATCCCCGACCCCACATCCTGCCTCTATGTGTATATAACCCATGTGTGAAAAAATTAAAATTGCGGTTTGATCAGACTCTAGACAAGTGTGTACCCCTGTCCTCCAGTTCTTTCTTCCAGGTTCTCCAGATCCTCGTTAACCACCTCGCAGGCCGGGACACTCCATGTCATGAGACCTGCCCCACTCCAGGGATTCAGGCCTAGCCTGCAGCTGCTGCCTGCTCAGATCAGTCGGCTTCTGCATGGATGCCAAGACAGTACTACTTGTGAACTTGCACACACAAGTGCAGTCGCAGAGCCTGGAGAACACATTCCAGAGACCTGGTTTCCTTTTGAGACAGGAGCTTGCCGTGTAGTCCAGGCTGCCCTGAAGCTTTTGATACCCCTGTTGCAGCTTCAGGCTAGGATTGCCAGAACACCTACCACATCCAGCCTCCCAGTCCAGCCTGGCCAAGGGTGACACTCAGCTTCTAAGTTTGGTTTGGTTGTTGGTTTGGGTTTTGTTTTATGAGACAAGATCCAATATGTTGATGAGGCTAGCCTCTAATTCATTCTGTAGACCAGGCTGGCCTAAAACTTCCAGCCTTCCTGTTTCAGCCTCCCAGGTTCTGGACTAACAGACATGAATATTTAAACGTTTAAGGTTTTCTCCCTGCCCCCCACCCCATCGTGCTGGGGATTAAACCCACAACCCTGAGAACCCATAGAGAACGGCAACCCCCACACCCAGTAGGTTGTAACAGTTTTCCATGTGGAAGCTGATTCCAATTGCAGGTCCCCAGCCCCATGCAAAGCCAGCCTGCAGCCCCTCCCCCAGTGAGATTTTCCCTGGGACTCCTGCTGGTTGAGTAGCCTCTCCTACCTTAAGGAGCCTGGGCTCTCATCTGCGAAGGTGCCCTCCCCTCATGCCTCGCTCCGCTGCCTGTCTGTAACACGCTGGCTACAGTCTGTCCTTTTGACAACTGAGCAAACACACCAGCCCGGTGGGCGGCCGAGGTCAGCTTTTGTGCCAGTGTTTAATGGCTCATCCGTGAGGTCTGGGCTGTGGCGGAGGCACGGCCCAGCAGTTCCAGTGGGAAAACAGACATTAACTTGGATTCCGGCGCCGCTGCTCTCGGGATGGGGACAGGTGCCAACAAGGGCCTGGGGACCATCGCTTGAGGCAGTCAAATCCTGTGTGAGAGGGTCCCCTTCAGCAGAGCCAGACTGTTACAAATACCCCGAGGTGTATAAACAATGGCTCTAATGGAGCTCCAGGACTCCAGGGCATGTAGACATGGCATGCAGGGGTCAAGACAACAGTGGGGGTCTCAGAGTGAGATGGTATGTGGGGAGCACCGGCCATGCAGGGCGCTGTTCATCACACCCTTCTGTGGCTCAGTTCCCCTCCCCACCTCACCATTTGCTAGAGAAGCAGACTGCACACCAGCCCTGCACACAGCCTCAGGTAAAGGTGCTGTATCAGAGCAGACCTGGGTCGCTGCTTCATGGGCGTGGGCATGAGCCGCTGGGATCCATCTGCAGAGCCCACGGCCATGCCTCTTGAGTGAGGCCTCCTGTCTGCTTTTGAACACATGTCCCAGCTTATTCTCAGACCGTCCTGGTCTCTGTATGCACAACGCCTCCTGAACAACAGTCCCGGAGGACTCCACATCAGTGGCCCATCCCCGCTGACCGCCACCAAAGCTCCCACATCCTGGACGACATCATCAGTGACCTTTATCTCCTCTGACCTCCCCCGCTTTGATGGCCCACTGTCCTTGTTAACAATGCCCTACCCCTGCTCTGCTCCCCCACAGACAGACCCCCTTGCTGACCCATCCTATGGACGGACCTCTCAATGACTTTCCCATGATGGAAACCCCCTTGTTGATCAACCATGTCCTGGCTGACCCACCCAATAACGCCTGCCATCCATAAGTCACTGAGCCCAGGGATTCTGTCCCTGTCACCTCTACCCACCACAATCCACTGCCCTCATCTGACTGTCTTCTACCCCTGACCAACCAACAGAGTTCACGGGTCACCTTCCATCTATCTACTCATTGCGGCCCTTGAGGATCTCCCCAGAGGGTGCTGCTACAATTAGCTCTGTCCCTTTCATCTCCTGCCAGGCTAGATGTGCCAGGAACCCTCCTCCTCCTCCTCCTCCTCAACCAGTCACGGTATCCTGAGCCCTGACCACGTGAGTCCCAAGATGTGGGTGCCATGTATGCACCCTTACAGACTAAATGTGCCTTCTCCTCCTACTGTGAACCCGGAGAACATGCTTCAAGGATATAAGCTTGTTCTTCGTATGCAGCTGGGCAGGGCATGTACAGGTAGGCCTTTGACAAAGCCTAGAGCCACACACATCAACAAGTCTAGTACATCAGGTGCCGTAGGCACAGCTTCATGTCTCTGTCATACTAGTTTTCTTTGCTAGGGCTGAGGGCACTGGCTAGCCTCCACAGGGTGCCTTCTCACTTGGCATGCCTCTTGCCAGACAGGGGAGAAACTCAAATGAGTTTCTCATTTGAAAAATGAGAAAATGGGATCTGGCTGTTCACTCAGAGATCCAGAGCCACCACAATGCCCAGATCTCAGCTCTTCCAGTCCCGAAGAAGATCTACCAGCTGCCCCAGCCTGCAGCCTAGCGTGCTATGTGTGCGTTCACACGAGTGTATATGATGTGTATGCAAGAGTATGGGTGTTGTTTAAGGGCACACATACACGTAGTATGCAAACATAGTGTGTGTGTGCTACGTGGTGATGCTGTGTGGGTATTTGGGCTGTGTACACACAAGTATGCATGGCACACGAGTATGCACTATGTAAACGAGTGTGCATGAGAGAGTGCCTGCTGTTCTGTGCATGAATACAGGCACTGTGCTTGTATGTATGTGTCGGTGAACTAAGTGTGCACGTGATTGTGTGCGTGCATGCATGCATGCTATGGATTGTGTGCTGGGTGAATGAATCCACATGTACAAGTGTGTTGTGCACAGGAGTGTACAGACAAGTTTGTGCAAGTGATTGTGTGCTGGGCCGGTAGGTGATTTGTAATATGTGTGTGTGATTGTGTGCTGTGTGAGAATGGTGCACATGCTTTCTGCATGTGTGTGTGAAACTCTGTTATGTGGGTGGGTGGACAGACTGTGTGTGCACATGTGTACTGTCTGAGTGGTGGACATGTTTGCTTGCGTGCTTGCTTGTTTGATATGGAGTCTTGCTGCATTGCTAAGACTTGTCTTAAAGTCCAGGACTCAAGCAATCCTCTCACCTCAAGCTCCCAAATCGCTGGGACATTCTGACATATGTGCAACTGTCATGCCCCGTGGGAGTCAACGCCACCAAACTGTCCTTGTAGATATGTTTAAAATGTGAACTTCTTGTGATTTATATTTTATCACTGAGACTCCAACTATATGTGACCAGCCCCGTGCCCTCGGGATCCTACTCTGGCCTCCTCCACATCCTCTCTAGCTGGCAGTGCCCAACCCATCATGTTGCTGGGCAATCTCTCAACTCCGGTTGTCTCTGCCCTGACTGGACCAAGCCCATTTCCTGGGGGTGTGGAGGTTTCGCGATGCTGTTGACAGCCGTTCCTCATTTGAAGCCTTTGAGCTGAGTCCTAGACGGCGCTAGGGCTGTAGATAAGCAATGGCCAGTGCATGGGAGTATAGGGAGGGAGGCTGAGGTTAGAGGTCAGGAGACAGCTCCGCTGTTCGCCCCTGCACAGTGCTCCTACGTATAGCTCCCAGCACAGTCATGCTTCCTGGTGTTCTAAGGCCTATACAGAGGGCAGCAGAGGGGCCAAAGGACTGTGTGGGCAGTCATGGGATGCACTGGTTCGAGGCTCCACAGACTGACTTGTCCAGACTGGCCTCTGTTTGGGTTTCCCAGCATCCTCATAGCAACCACTTCTGCAGAGTGTTTAAGGCGCCTCTGAGGAGCCAGAAGTCTCGGCTGGGTAATCCCGGACTGTGGAAGCCAGCACATACATTCCACATCTGTCTCACTAGGGACACATGTGGCCGGCAGGGCAAGGATGATGGGAAATTGGATCCCAATGTCTGCAACGGAGGGCCTGGGATGGAGGGCTGCTGCAGCTCTGGAGAAGATGAAGGCATGGTGGTGATGCTTTTGACACTGGTCTGGGAAGGAATGTTCTGAGTTGCTGTTTTCTTGTTCTTCTTTATTGATGCAAGGTCTCATGTAGCTCAGGCTGGCCTCAAACTGGATATGCAGCCAAGAATGACCCTGGATTTTTAATCCTCCTGCCTATATCTCTAAAGCACTGAGATCACATGAATGTGCTCTAACACCCAGTTTATGTGGTGCCAGGGATAGAACCCAGGGCTTTGAGCATGCTAGGCAAGCACTTTTTTTTTTTTTTTTTTAACTTTTAGATAGGGGCTCACTCTTAGAGAACAGCCTGCCGCAGAGGCTCTGCATCCTGCAGGAAGTCTCTGGATCCAAAGGACAGTGTGCCAATGGAAGGTCACTTCGTCCACTGTGAGCCATCATGGCATGGCCACCACATCCACAAAGGATGGTCTCCTGCTTCCTTCCCTGTGAGCTGTAGCACCCAGCATCCAGCCACTAAGAGAATACCACTGTGATTTATCCAGGACGGAGCCTTGGCAAACAAGCCCTAAGAGTTCTTCCACATCAGGCTAAAGGGGACACCGAGCCCCGCTGACTCAAAGTGACCACGTTAGCTTTCCATGAGAAAGAAGATGAATCACAGCCCATGGCCCTCTATGATCCTCCTGGTGGGCTATGCTATTAGGGGCTTCCCTGGCCTTCTGGATAGGGTCTGAGCAGAGGGCACTCATGATCACCAAGTGGTGCCAGCACGATGAAGCCAGACTTCCCTGGGAATACTGACAGCTCATCAGTGAGTCCAGCCAACGAGCTGGAAAACACTAGTGAATGAGGTCACCCAGTGCCAGACACACAGGACGAGAATAATGTTCCAACCCCCTGAGAAAGCCCCCATACCTTGGAATCAACAGGCACAGGGGGATTCTGAGCCCTGCTTGGCTCTTGGGAGTTCCTCCCAGTCCAGCACAGAGGCAAATTCAGTGTTGCTAGCAAACACTGGGTTTGCAGTCTCAAACCCCCATGACATTGCAATTCCTCTGGAGTGGGGGTGAAGGAGGCTCCGCCCACAAGGTCCTAAGGCTGGGAGAAGAAGGATGTATCTGTGCTAAGGAAAGATGGTCCCCCAGCCCAGGCTTGGTTAGGGCAGAGCAGCTGCTTAAAGCTGACAGCCACACCCAGCGTATCCCCAAGACAGGGACAGATATAAAGCCTTTAGGTTTCAGATGAGTATTCAGAGGCCCCTTTGGAGCCTAAGGTAATGGATAACCCCTGTTTACTCATGAGAAGAGTTTGGGTCATCCAGGCAACATGCACTGCTGTCACAAGTATCATACAATGTGCACGGCACATGCACCCAACAACAGTCTTAAAACCACACGCACTTCCAACCTTGTGTGCTCCCCATGGCGGATGCACCCAGCAATGTGTACATCAAACATTAGAGTGAGGGACCATTCAGAGTCTTTCTCAAGTGTCCTCTGTGCAGCCTCTCTGCTACATGGTCCAGTATCAGGAGCTCCAACACAACTGGTACCTAAAGCATGAGCTATTTATACGACACCTTTCCTACCTCAAAAACGTTTACCTGAACTTCAACTCTCCAATTCCCTCCCTTCCCTCTTCTTCTACACCTGCGGTGACTTTTTCTCAGGAGTGTGGCCCATCTGTCACCTGGAGACAACCTCTTGCCTTTCTGACTGCCTTGCTTCCACCGTGATCCCTTGTTTAATTTATTCTGTATAGATGGCCCTGTGTGATTTCTTTTGGCAAGTGTCACACGCTCTAATGACCACCTCAAATCCTGAATAAAATTATCCGGAAGACCCTGGCTAGCAGGCCTCCAACAACAGCCTGAGCCTTCTCTGCAGTCCCTCTTCCCAGCCAGGTCCAGTGCAGACCAGGGACCTAAGGCCCTCACTCAGCAGCTGTGTAGCTCCTGTCTGCACATCTGAGATGTCCTGGGTTCCAGGCATTCAGTGTCCTTTCCAAAACCCTGCCCCTCTTCCCTTGAGTCCTTCTACAAATTTCTGGCTCCCTTAGAACCCCTTCCAGAAGTAGGGTTGCCTGGCATTTGCCACACCTACAACCAAGGGAGCTAACTCTAGAGAAATATCTGAAGTAAGGCTCCACACAGCCCTTGCAGGCCCCTAAACTTTCTCCAGGCACTATTCTCAAAGAGAGGAGCATAGGAACCAACTGAACAACATTAAAAACAGCTCAAGGAGCCATGAGGATAGAGGTGACACTGAGTAAGGACAGTGAGTTTGAGGTATAAACACACCCCGGGGAGCCACGGTGCCTGGAGCAAGAGCGCGCAGTAGGGCTGGCACAGGTCCAGACTAACCCTGAGTTAGTCTACACTGCATCCAGGTATCTGAGGGACATGAAGAGTATGTCTGGGCGTCTTCCTGCAAAGGTGATCTCTATGCCCCAGCAGGGGCAGGCACCTGGTGTTAGGGATGTGTTCCCAGGCCTGGGGGCAGCCGAGAAATGTGTTTTGCAGTCTCTTCAACACTGTGGACATTCATAAAATTAATTTGCTAAGCAAGGAGATAAATTCAATGCTATGTTCCCATGGCAACACCTCCCATGCTGCCCAATTTCAGTCTTGGGATTTTATGGGAAGCCATCCTTCCTGGTCCAGCTGCTTCCCTGGCCGCTCAGTCAGGGCCCAGGAATGGGGCAGTGGGTGGGGTGGGAGTCGGGCAGCTCGAATTGAGGAATGCAAGTCTGGAATTCGAGCTGCTGAGAAATCATATCTCCCACCCAGCCCTGGGTCTCCTTTTGGGTTTTCCTGGAGAGCTGTGGGAGACCTTGGATCCAAATGAGGTCATCCTTGCCTGCAGGTCCTGGCAGGCCCACCCCAGGCCCAGGGTACCCCCTACTAGGAGGCCAGCCAAAAGCTATGTCCTGCCAAACACAGGGCCTAGACCCAGCAGAGGCTTTGTCCCATCTCAAGGGCTCCTGGCCCAGGGTAGGTCACCCCAGGGGAACAGAGGCAGGAAGGTGACACAGTAGGAAGTGAGCTCAGACAGTAGCAGGGACCTTGCACCACACCATTTATGTCTTCCACCTCTGTGTCCTAGGCGCTCGGCTCCCATCAGTGGGTGTGCCCGCGGGAGGCACGCCCAGCTCCTGCTCTGTCTGCTGAGTGTTTTCTAGAAGCTCTGAGGGTCAGCTGTCTGAGAGGCTGGCAGCTTCCCCATCCTGCTCAAGGACAGCAGCTGTGACTACAGCAAGGAGAAACAAGCTACTTGGCCTCGGAGGGTGCAGCCCTGCAGAAACCTCTACAAAGCTATACATAAACTGGCAGCAGCCCTTTAGTCTGCCTGTTCTGACTGTGGTAACGAGGCTCTCAGGAGCCAACGGTATGAATCCCCTTCTGGATATCCCCATAAGTGGTGTGGAAATCAGTTCCAGAAATAATCACATCTTGTTGGCAGAGCAGGAGCCAGGCACACACAAGCAGTCTGCATGTATGTCCCTGAGCACTGGGGCTCAGGGACAGGGAGATACCCTTCCATCAGGGGGAGGGGGGAGGGGCAGGGGACAGGGAATAGAGAGATGTGCGCTTAGTAGCTAGGCTTCCCAGGGTTGCCAGTGTCCTCCTCAAGCTGACAAGAACACAGTTTACAAAACAAGTTCAGAAAATCCACACTAGAAAAATGTGATAACTAGTGCATGAGGTGTGGCTGTGAGACAGGAGGGGTGGGGCAGCCCAGGCGTGAGAGACTCAGGCGACTTCACACCTCAAGGAGAGGAGCTCAGACATGGCATCAGACATGGCAGCTGAGTGCACCTGCCCACATCCCACAGGGAGCTGGGTTCGACCCTCCATGCACATCTGGCTTAGATGTGACCAAAGCCTCCTCCAAGCCATGTGAATACGCTGCACAGTCCCCTGTGGTGCATGCTGGTCCCTGTGGACTTGGGGTCTGTGGGTTGACTTTCCAGATTCAGCTGATCACAGAGGAAGAAGGGTATTTAAGAAAAAAAAAAAAAAGCCATGTTGCCAAGGAGACCACTTCAAACACATTTTATAAGGTTGTGAAAAGTATACCTTCCCCTGGGGTTGGGTTACATCCCAGAGGCCCAGACAATATGCTGTTCATGTGAATGAGGCTCAACCTCTCCCTCATCTCCAGTCAATGAAGGCTCAAGCTGACTGATGTTGAGACTGCCCTGGGCAGGCACCTTCCTAGAAACTGTTCTGCATTGAGGACACTGGGGACTTATGAAGAAGCTGGTCCCAGCCCAGCCCTACTGCCTGAGACTCCCCCAACTGTCCTCAAACAGCAGATCCTTCTGAAAGATCAAGAGAAACCCTGAGGTCAAATCTCACACCTTCACCAGAGAGACTTAAAGAGAGGGGAGGGACACAAGATACACAAAGCAGAGTGGGCCATGGCCTGTTATTCTAGCACTCAGGGGATTAAGGCAAGCGACCCGCTTCCGTTCAAGGCCAAACCAATCTGTAGAGTGTGAGAGGCTCTGTCTCTCAAAGCCAAAGAGAGAATGGGGAGAAACACCTTAGCTGACAAAGTGCTTACTGTACAAGCATGAGGACCTGAGTTTGATCCTCCGCACCGACATTAAAAGGTGTAGTAGCAAATCCTTGGAAACCCAGGATTGGGGAAGTAGAGACAAGAGGGTCGCTGGGGCTGCCTGACTTCATTGGGATTCTTCTCTCTCCCTTTTTTCCCCCTCACTGAGACAAGGCCACGTAGCCCAGGCTAGCCTAGAACTCCCAATCCTCCTGCTTCAGTCTCCCAAACAGTGGGGTTGTAGGTGTGTGCCATCATACCCAGCACACCTCACTTCTCACCTTGAAGATGGGGTCCTACAGACGCTGAGAAGAGCATCACAGAGGCCATGTTCATGACCAAACACAGAAAGACTCAGAACGAAGGACTTTCAGAACTATAGACAGGCGAGGAGGCGGGAAGTATTGGAGGGTTAGGCTGGGGCAGATGCCTCGTGACAGGCATGCTAGAAGTTCTGTAGAGCTCTCACAGGGATGTCAGCCATCATCCCAGTCCTTGGAGCCTGAGGACTAACCTTGTTCTACTGGGTGATTTGTCAAATAGATGTTCCTGACATGACGGTACCTTTCTTCCTAAAATGGTCAGGGATGGCCTCTTGGGTTAGAGGCCTGTGTGGAGCCAACCGCACCAACACACAGACAGACAGACAGACAGACAGACAGAGACAGACGCACGCACGCACGCACGCAGTAGTTCAAAGGCTCTGGCCTTGGCCTGCACACAAGCCTGAATCTTGGAGATTGAGGTGCTGGGATGGAGGAAGTGGGCTCATTCCAGTCTTGCTGAGAACAATTATTTGCTTTACCCATGGTTCTAGTAGTCTCTCCTCTTTACATTTATTATTACATTCATGTGTGTGTGTGTGTGTGTGTGTGTGTATGTGTGTTAGTGTGTATGTATAAGCTTGTAAGTGTTTATGTTTGTGTATGTATGTGTGTATGTGTATATGTGTATGCTTGTGAGTGTATGTATATGCGTCTGTATGTGTGTATATGTTTATGTGAGTATGTGTGTTTGTGTGTGTGTGTTTGTGTCTGTGTGTGTTTATATATATATGTGTATATGTGTATATATATGTGTTTGTGTGTATGTGTATGTACCTTTGTGTGTATGTATGTTTTTCTGTGTGTGTCTGTGTGTATGATTCTCTGTGTGTTTGTATCTGTGTGTGTGTCTATGTGTGTTTGTGTGTATGTGTATATTTTTCTGTATGTTTGTGTTTGTGTGTCTATATGTGTATGTTTCTGTGCGTATGTGTGTATATGTGTGTTTGTGTGCATGTGTGTATCTTTGTGTGTATGTGTATCTGTGTGTATGTGTGTATCTTTGTATGTATGTGTGTTTGTGTGTATCTTTGTGTGTATGTATGTGTATGTGTGTTTGTGTGTGTATGTGTGTTTGTGTATGTGTGTTTGTGTGTATGTGTATGTGTATATGTGTGTGTATGTGTGTTTGTGTGTATGTGTGTGTATGTGTGTTTGTGTGTATGTGTGTGTATGTGTGTTTGTGTGTATCTTTGTGTGTATAGGTGTGTATGTGTGTTTGTGTGTATCTTTGTGTGTATGTGTGTGTATGTGTGTGTATATGTGTGTATGTGTGTATGTGCATTTTTGTGCACATGTGCAGCGCATGTCTGTGATTATGTGTACATATGTTATGCAATGCCATCACACCTGCCATCATTTTTAAGGAGAGACTTTTGTTCTCACCAACAGACAGCCCAGTGGCATGGGTGTGAGGCCATCGTGCCAACTCTCCCACGTAGACTCTTGGGAGGTGATGTGGAGGACGTGGGATGAAATGGTGTTAGGTGAGGGGAACAGAGCAAATGAAAGCTGCTCTGGCTTCACTCAGGTCCTCGCAGAGCCCTTGGCATCCACAGCCTGCGCAGCACTCACCTCTGTGATGATGTAGAAGTCGTCCCCAGGCTCCCCCTGCACAACGATCTTCTCTCCATCTTCAAACTGCACAGGCTCCAGGGCATCGGCTACAGTCAGACGTTCCCACTTCTCCAGGGACTCTGCAGGAAGACACAAGGGGTCACAGGCTGCACTCCACTACCGTGGAATCCTTGGATGCTGTCTTAGGAAGCCTGACTCTCAGATTCCTGAGGGGATCTGAGACTATGCTCCTCAGAGGTGACAGGTAATACTGCGGCGGAAACCACAAAATGCTGAAATTTTGTGAGAGAGCTGGCACCTCTCACCATTAGGTTCTATCCAAGATGCACTCTGTCTGTAAGCAGCTGCTGGTGGCACAGGTCTCCATCCCAGCTACTCAGGGGGTTAAGCAGGAGTGTTACACTCAAGGCACACCTAGGACACGGAGTGCACGTCAAGAGCACTCTACAACTTAGTGAGATTTGTATCTCAAAACAAAAAATAAAAAGAAGTCTGAAGATGGAACTTTGCAGTAAAGCCCCTGCCTAGAATCCCCCAGTGAGGGGCTGGGGTGTGGCTCAGT
>JANHMN010000023.1:643540-675190 GCA_030674055.1 Rhabdomys pumilio
GAGGCAGAGAGGCAGAGAGGCAGAGAGGCAGAGAGGCAGAGAGGCAGGGGCTTTGCAGTGACTTGGCTGAGGGGAGTGGATGGGGAGTGGCTGCCTGTGGGGGATGAGTCTCTGCTGGGGAGAAAAACAAGTTCTAAGTAAGGGGGGGGGGGGCTGCACACCCTGTGGCTGGGCTTCTTTCTCTGAGCCAGCTTCTTACAACACTGCAAATGGCGGGTTCTGTGTTGTGCACATTGTCTCACCACAGTGAATGAATCAGTACTGCAGCAGTTCATTAAGGGCAGGAAGGGGAGGCACCGTCACACGGCAACGGAAAAAGTGTATGAAGAACCTCTGTGTTTAGGAGGCACTGAGAGGAACAGGTGCCAAGCAGAGCCCTCCCTGTCCCTCATAATTCAGAACAAGATTACCATCATTGTCTCTAAAGGTCTTTGAGCTGCTCAGCTGCGCACATGAGCCCAGGGCACATCTATGGCCCACAAGTCTCCACAGGCCATAGGGATGGGACATAAAGGCGGCCTTGGAAGGGCAGTGATGTCACCAAGGAGCCTTGCTCAAGGTGAGCCAAAAGGGAGGGGGAAGACACTTTGTGTGTGACTCTAGCTAGGAAAACAAAGAGCTAGCTTTCAGCTCAGAGTCACGAAGGTGACATGGGGGCACCAAAGACAGCAAGAGAGAGAAACAGACGGAGCACATGAGGGACAGGGACACCTATGGCATGACATTCTCGCGGGTAGCAGGGTATGAGTACGCGCCTATATAAAGATCCACTGTGGATGTGTGCATATGTAAACATGCAGTGTGTCTGTGCGTGTGGATGAATGTGTGGACTATGAACATGTGCCACACGTGTGTTTACATATGAATGTGAATGCATAGGGATGTATGCTACATCTCTGCGTACGTATCTGCATGTGTGCAAGTGTAAGAGTGTGAGTGAGTGTGTGGGATGGCTCCTATGGGAGCCACACACACGTGTCTGCATTTACACGTGAGCCTGCGTGTCTCAAACCTGTGTGATGCCAAGCAGAGGTGACCTGTCAGCTACGTAGGGAGGGGGAGATGTGAGCCGGTGGCAGGCGCCCACGGGAAGCTGCAGAGAGGCAGAGGACAGCAGAGCCACTGACCTAGGATGGAGACTTTGCTGAGGAATTCCTCATACATCTTGCGTTTCCTCAGAGTGCTTCCCTGTGAAAGAAAAAAAAACAAAACAAAAGCAGGTGGGTCGCTGGTCTCGGCCTTTCCACATTTGCAGACTCTCGGCGATTAATCTCTTCAGAGAAAGACCGTTAAATGTATCTGTGAGAGCCTGTCTCCTAGTTCTTGTTCTTCACCTTCTGTGCCTTCTAAAGCAGATCCCGGCTCCATCAGCGCTGCTTCCTGGGGCCCCGTCCTGAGCACTCCCTCCCCACAGTGAAAGAAGACCATGCCTAAACTTTCCAAAGGTGGCTGTGACTATGCCTCCCCTGCTCTTCCCAGGTAGAATCGAATGTGTAATGCCCCTGCCTCAGCCACCTGACTTGTATTATAAGTATGCACCACTAAAACCTGCCATTACAAAGCTTTCAGGTTATCAGGACATCCAGCTATCCAGTGGGCCTCCCGGTAACCTCAGGTGTCTATAGCAATGGTGTGGGAGGCTTGTGCCCACTGCCTGGCTATTGATGAGAGGCCATAGATGTCCTAGAGACGTTCGCCCTGCCTCTCACTGCTGCAGCTGGGACGCTCTTATTCCCGGGGTCTACACCAATCTCAGGTACTGCAGTCCTGACTATGAGTCTGATGAGTAAGATGTACATTGGGAAATGTCCGGGAAAGGGAGATGGGTCGGACACGAGGTACGGGACTGATACACAGAGGTCTGAGGAGTGTGACTCAGGCTCATCCAAGAGACTGGCCATCTCAGTACTACGTGGGGTGGCATTTATTATATAAGCATCCCCCGTGGGGCCTGATGCTGAGCTCTCAGCACACTAGCACAAGGTCTGGCAGCCCCGAAGCCACTAGAGCAGAAATGGAGAGACCAATGCATTGCAGGCTCAGAGCTGAAGCTCCGGGTGCTAAGGACGAGGCAGAGCCAGACATGCCATCCCTCTCCTGACACCGCACACTGACAGGGCTGCCGCTGCTCTCTGGCAGCAGGTTCAGCTGGGTGTAAAGATGTTCACATCTCCATCAACAAGGCTCACTGCAGACGGCTCTATCACACCTGAAATAAGGGTGGCAGCAGGAGCCCCCTCTACCTCGGGTGTGGGATGGCCCAAGGACCCAAACTCAGAGCCATGAGCCAAAGTCAGTCGGTGAAGTCCTGGTGAAGGAAAAAGGACTTTCAAGAGAAGGACTGAACTGAAGGCAGAGGCACGTGGCAGTCGATGCCGGTCCCCCGGAAAGCTATGACAAAAATGTGAGCGTCAGTGAAGTGAGGAGGAAGGGCCCTCGGGGCTCCATGGCTCACCTCAGCTTCCACAGGGCCAGACCATGGGGTTCTCCCCAGCCATACACAAGGTCAACCTTCTTGCCTGCCTCAAGGCACTCAATACTCCTGGCTCACTTCCTGGGCTCTCAGCATCCAGAACACAGACACAGCAGGGGGTCGATATGGGCTTCCACTCTCAGAAAAAAATGTGACGCCTACTGTGGGTACCACTTGAGCCCCACACCATGGTGGGGCTGAAGATATAGTGATGTCTGCCCTCCCGTGTCCTCCTAGGGTTTCACATAGAGGACAGCCAGGCTAAGTTTCTGAGGGGATCGACACTTCAATTCAGGGTAGCCAGGGTAAATCTGGATCTACTTTCTATATCACTAGTCCTGGGGGAGTGAGATTTTAAAAAAATCATTTATTACAAGGACCAAGATTGAATAAATATTCCTACGTATGTTGAAGTGGTGATAGTGTCGATATCAGTGAGGAGGAGGGGGAGGAGAATGGTGAGATGGTGATGACGGTGATGACGGTGATGATGATGGTGATGGTGGTGATGATGGTGGTGATGATGGTGATGGTGGTGATGATGGTGATGACAGTGATGATGATGATGGTGATGGGGATGGTGGTGATGGTGATGGCAGTGGTGATGGTGATGATGCTGATGTTGAGGTGGTAATGATGCCACTGGCAGCCATAATGGCGGTGATGGTAGCGGTGATGGTGGGGGTTGATGGTGGCGATTATCGTAATGTTGACACTGACGGTGACGGTGACAGCCTGCTGGTGTTAACTGGCGGTGACAGTACAGATGGTGGCGTTAGTAACTGTGGCAGTGAAGACAACGGTGCGGATCTTTCTGGGTGCCCCAGAGGAGGGCTCATGGCGAGGGCAGCCCTGTCCTCTGCAAGCCTCTCTACGTTCTATCCATGACCGCCTGGCCGCTCTCTCTGACTTGGGCCCCGTGTCTCCCTCTGTGACATTAGGCCACTGCTCGGATAGTGTTGTCGACCTCGGAGCTCAGAAGGTTCTGAAACAGGGCGAGCATCAGCCTGAGGCGAGCATCAGAAATGGGATGGGTAACTGCAGATAGGTGCCCAGAGGCACCAGTCCCCTGCACCCCAGCCGTCCTCAGGAACACTGCTCTCTCAGAAGATGGCAAGAAGCACAGTCAAGACCTTGCCCCCAACATTGCTCCGAGCATGCCCACAGCTCTGAGAGACATTACTGTGCCTCTACTGCGTTGGAAACAGAGGTCCAAAGGATAATTGCCTGCTTCCTGTCTCATGAGTTGGGGACTGAAATCGCTTAGATTGAGCTCTCTATGTAGCTCAGACTGGCTGTTAACATAAGAGATCGGCCTGCCTCTGCTTCCTGAACATGATGAAAGGCGTGTACCACCACACCCGGCTTTTTTTCATCCCTTTGCTGAAGTGTACTTTAATTCTGTATCCCACACTACCCTCAAACTCACTATATAGTCCAGGCTAACCTAGAACCTGTGACTCTGTGTCAGCCTCCCGAATGCCAGGATTTCAAAGCATTAGCCCACGACACGCCAAACTGCATTCTCCCCACTCTGCATCTTTGCTCCCATGAAGACAGAAGCTGTGTCCACAAAGCCACCGCCATGAGCTATACTGTGTGGTCAGTCTCCATCCCCACCCTGGGTTGGGGTAAATCACACAGCGTGCCCAGGCTTGGAGCTGGCACAGAGCAGAGCTAAGGAGGTCCAGTCTGTTTGATGCCATAGACACGTTATCACCACCCTCCCATGTTCCTGTGCAGGCCGAGTAGCCAGCAGCAGCTGTGTTCAAGCCTGCAGGTAGCTTTTAGACAGGCCTCAGTGTAGGAGGAGAGGGCTCGGTGCTGTATGGAGAGACGTGTGCAGGAAGGCCTGGCTGCCCTGGATATCTCCTCTCTGGGTTCCTGTCAACTAATGGCAGGACAGTTCACTCTTCTCTCTGCAGCCCAGCGCACGTTGGGACACTCATAGTGTGGTTTCCATGGTCAGGTACCTCTTGGAAATACAGGCAGGTACCTACAGTCCAATAAAGCATGAGAAGCCAGAAGAGAAATCTATCCCCAGTCAGGTACCAACCATGGAAAGTGATGCCCATGACATCTGCAGCCACTAGGGCTCTTACCAGACAGACTTTGCCATTCTGACCCGAGGACCCTAGAAAGCTGGGGTGGATGGCCCAGGAAGTTCACGCTTGAAGACCAAATACTCGGGTGTCTGAAGAGAAACCAGCCTTATATAACATTTGGGGATGATGAAGAAGAGGGACATGAAGGACACAGAGAAGGGGCTGGGCAAAGAACAGGGTCATGTGAGGACAGCACCACAGGACTCTGGGGAACAGGCTGAGGTAGAAGGCGTCATTTCCAAGATCCAGGGTCTGCTAGGTCAGTGTAGGGCTGCACACAGAACTTGGAGGAGCACTCCACCAGCCTGTGCAGCGCCCTTAACCCATGATGAGCCTGGGGAAAGCTGGACGAGGACGCTGAGCTAGCTGTCAGAAAGCCCGGGCTCAAACCTCCATTCCCACTGGCCTCTTGAGCTCTGTCTTCTCATCTGTGCAATGGGAATATTAAAACCTGCCCCAGGGCTGAAGAGATGGCTCAGAGGTTAAGAGAACCGATTGCTCTTCTAGAGGTCCTGAGTTCAATTCCCAGCAACTACATGGTGGCTCACAACCATCTGTAATGGGATCTGATGCCCTCTTCTGATGTGTCTGAAGTCAGGGATGGTGGTACTTATATACATTAAATAAATAAATAAATCTTTAAAAAATTCTAAAAAAAAAAAAAACTGCCCCATGAAGACTGGCACAGGATATAATGATAGGACCCCAGACCCCCTCTTCCAACCCTGGGCCTTAACTTTCCCAGCAAATTTCCCAACAGATTTGGTTCAGAGAAGCCTGCAAAATTCCAATCCCAGAAACCCAGAGTTCAACTCTGCTAAGCTCTCTACTTTCCAGGAGAAAAAAAAAAAGTCTTTAGGTGGCTAATCCTAATTGTCAATCCGACAGGATCTAGAATCACCTAGTAGAAAAACCTCTGGGCATGTCTGTGAGGGGATTTCCAGACTGGGTTATTAGAGCAAAGACCCGCCCTGCAAGTGGGAAGACCAACCCCAGATGTGGGAAGATCTCCCTATTCCACGGGCTGGGGTCCTAGACTGAATAAAAGGAGAAAGAAAGCAGAGAACCATATATTTCCCCACCCACCTCTTCTCTCTCCTCTTCTCTCCCCTTTCTCCCTCTTCTCTTCCTTTCTTTCTCATCTCTTTCCTCTTCCTCCTCTCTCTCTTCTTTTGCTCTTTCTCTCCCTCTCTCCTCTCTCTTCCCTACCCATCTCTCCCTGACCGTGGATGCAGTGCCACCAACTGCCCTGTGAGCCTACACAACCCCTTCCCCTCCACGATGGGATGTACTTAAAGCTCTGAGCCACAACAAACATCTCCCTTAAGCTACCTTTGTCAAGTATTATGTCATAGCAAAGGAGAAAGATTACGAATTCAAGTCGCAGCAGGGCCGGGGACTCAATGTCCAGCGGTGCTAAGGAAAACTTCATTAAGTCGTCCTTAGCTGTGGGCCTTGATGGTGAGACGGACAGTTCTGCCAGCAGAGGCTGGAACAAGTCTGTTTCCATGACAACAAGACAGCACAATTGGAAAGCCAGTGTCCAGGCTCTGGTGATGCAGAACTGCTGTGTCTCCCTGTCGGTGCAAGTCAGGATGGCTGTGGTAGCAGCAGCCTGCTCGGTGACCTGGCCCAAGCCATTTTAATTCCATCCAGCCCTAAAAAAAAGCATCTCTTTCGAAAATGTGCAGTCCCCACTGACCAACTAGCAATTAAGCTATGCCAGGGGAATGCAGGCAGGTTGTGACTCAGGAACCTCAGAGGCTAATCTGCAGGAGGCAAGACAATGCTGAAAATGTGGGGCCTAGGAAAGTGGTCAGGTAGCGGGTGAAGCCAGCCTGCTTTGTTCCTAGACTGAGCGGGCATCCCTAGGCCTCTTGGTGACATGGCTTCGTAGGTTTTACAGCATTCAAACAGCAATCCAAGATGGCTCCTATGGGGCTCAGCCTAGGAACCTGCCTGCAAAGCCTACCTCAACCTTCTCCCCACATAGTCTGCCTGATCCAGGGACTCACTCTGCATGTCCCCTTGGCATCTGCAGCATGCCCTGTGATGGTTAGTACTGATTATCATGTTGACAGAATCCAGAATAATGCAGAAGGGAGTCTCAAGGAAGAATGGTCTTAGTTTAGGTTGCTCTATGGGTGTGTCTGGAGGAGTATCCTGATTGGGTTAATGGAAGTGGGAGCGCCCACCTGGAATGTGGGCGGCACCATTTAGTCCTGGACTGAAGGCAAAGGGGAACGGAGTACCAGTATCCAGTGCTCTCTCCTCTTCTGCTGTGGATGGGATGTGACCAGTTGCCTCCAGCAACTGCTGTGGTGACCTCCCTGCTGTGGTGGGACTGCGGGAACTGTGAGTCGGAACAAGCCCTTTCTTCCCTAAGAGGCTTTTGTCAAGGGTATTTTACCACAGCAAGGGAAAAAGAAACCAAAGCAGACCAGAGCCAAGATCCCTATCAGATTTCAATAGCAGGGACCTTGAAACCCACAAGGACAGAGCAAGTTCTCACCTTCCAGTCCCCGGGGCCCTTCCTGGCTCTCCCACCAGCAGAGGGTGAGTGTCTGACTTTGGAATGAATTGGCATGAGGCTGGGTTAGAAGGTAGTTGTAGGCCCAGGAGAGGAAGATGGCGATTGCTGAACAAGCAGAGGGTCTACCTTGCTCAGTGTCCCAGGTAGGACAATGAGACCAGGAATCCAAGACCCTGCCCTCTTCTGTCACCCAAGGTACTGAAAACCACATGCTGTCTGGTGAACTCCACCTGTTTCGTGGTTCAGAAGTACTGAAACCAGAGATGAATCAAGCTCCCAGCACAACCTATCCTAACCAGAGCACTGTGCTATGCAGGACAAGGAGCTGGACCTGGCTGATGTTTCTTTATCACCTGAAGCCTCCAAGCACATTCCCCACTCCCACCCCCACCCCCATTCCCACCCCGGTGAGCAAGGGCTCAAAGGAAGTTTCTTAGTCACTTATGTGTATCTAGTTTCTCACCGCTTTGGGGTTCTCATTCTGGGTAAGGGTGGATGGGGTCACCTATTCCTAGGCTGTGTGAACTCCTGTGAGTTACTGGGGGGACTCTAAGTTCATCTCGGAAACCCTACAGAAAGGGGGGGATTCATGGAGGTGGCAGGTGTCACACCACCCGTGCTATGAAAGGGATGGTAGTTGGTTCTTGTGGAGATGGCCTAAAGAGTCAGTCAGGAAGTGGGTGGCTCCTTCAGAGTCAGTGGCATTAGGAATGGAGACCCATATCCACTTAGGACACAAGATCCAGGGACTCAAGACACTTCATGCAGAGGCCTCAGAAGACTGCAGTATGGCCTGTACTACACAGGTTGATTTTGTACACATGACTCTTTTACATTTTGAGATAGGGCTTCACGTAATCCAGGCTGGCCCCAAGCTTCTATGTAACTTGACGATGACAGTGGACTTCTGAACCTCCTGCCTCTACTTCTTGAGTGCTGGAATTACAGGCTTGCACCTCAGTGCCTCCTTAGGCAGTGCTGGGTCCATAACCCAGGGCTTCATGCATGTTAGGCTAGCCCTCTACCAACTGAGTTGCATCCCAATCCCCCTACAGAGAATTCCAAACTCACTGGTTGCAAATGCAGGGTCCCCAGTGAGAGACAGGTGAATGAACAGAGGGCCCAAATAAAAGGAAAGAAACGCATGGACTGCTGGCCTCTGTTGAGCCCTCACCTGAGTGTGTACAGATGCGTACACTCACAGCTCTGCCCAGTGCTGGGCACTGTGTGTTCCTTAGAGAAACAGAGCAGCAGGGAGAGACACTTAGGACACTTCCAAAGGACAAGTCACAGGGGTCCAACTCCAGTGTGGAGTCTGAGCTGACCTTGTGAGATGTAGCCAGCTCCTGGGAGACACTGGCGACTTCTCATCTTCTGCATCTCCCACAGTGAGCCCGAGTAAGGCAGGAGCCCTCAGTAGTGTGTGATTTGGCTGGATCCAACTCTGCTCAGAAGGGGGATGGGTGCGGACAGGATCCAAATTTCCCACAAGAGCTCTGCGGATTCTGGAACCCAAACGGCTCTATTCTTAGTGTCTGGGGATCCGAAATTAACCCGAAAGAAAGCTCCAGTTCCCTCTGTGCTTTTGAGAGCATTCCTGAATATAAAGTCCTAACCACACAGAAGTCCCACAGCCAGCAATGACACAGCACAGACGAGACGGTCAGAAACAGCTGCTTATGCAACTTCAGGCCAGGTGCGCTCAGAGGGGACCGGGACTGTGTCCTCTTGCAGAGAGGGAGGGTCCCCCATGACTCCTACCTACTGAGACAGGCAGGTCCCTGCCGATGGAGAACATGTTGGAGACAAAGAACTATAGAGCTATACCGTCTGTGCTGTGTCTCTGTGCTCACAGCACTGCGGGAACCCAGGCGTGCTGGGCATGCAGGGTTCTGGGGACGGACGGCTGCCTCCCAGACGGTGGCGATCTATAAGTGTGTCCTACAGAAGGGCTGGCATCACATCAAGACCACAACAGGATGAGCCCTCTGTGCTAACCGAGTACCTGGGCTCCATCCTGAGCTATTGTGGGGAACATTCTGGAACATCTCACCCCAGGGCCACTCTCAGTTCCCCCAATCTTCCTCAATCTACCTGAGTTCCAGGTCCCTCTGTGACTCTGGAAGTTCTGTGTCAGGGAGCATGACAGTGGGCCACAGACAAACTCTCGTTCTCTCCTCAGGATGCTTCCTTTATATAGCCTCCCGTGCTCTGAGTAGCAGCCACCCCGAGGCCTTTGCACTCTGTCTCTACAACCTGTGACTCCCATAACGTTATCCTTTACTCTGATGTCACCTTAGAGGGACCCTGGTTTTTATTCTCCAAGTGACTTTCTGGTCCAAGATGGAAGCACTGGAGAGCCAGCTATCACCACCACATTCTACAGTATCTGGAAGGAGAAGGGGGGAAGCAACTGAGATCTCCCCAGTCATCTTCCTGTTTTGAGGAGCTTCCAAAACCTTTTCTGATACTTTCTGCTCAGGTCACAGGCTGTGTCTACCAGGGAAACCCATCTTCACCTCAGACCCGAGTTTCTGGTGGTGTCGATCCTACTACTGTGCCTCTTCCCCCTGACAGAGCCTCCTGGCCAGGGTTCCACTCACCATGAGGATGCGCCTGTAGCTGTCACGGTCGATGCCCCAGAGCTTGAGGTCTGTTTTGGCCTTCACAGTAGCTGCTCTGGGAGTGCCATAGATGAGGGCCAGCTCCCCGAAGCTTCCCCCCTCGCTGATGTTGGTCACCCATTCCCCGTTCACATATACCTTTGGAGAATAGGAGAGAAAGGTCAGTGGGGCACGTGGCTTACAATAGCTGCTTCCTCTGTGAGGGAGTCCACAGTCATCCCCAGTGGAAAGGACGGGTGCTTTGCAAGGCTCTTGGACCACTTTGTACACACTCCTGCCCTGGAGGCAACTCTAGGGCAGTGTGACCTGGTCCAAGGAACATCTATCCCACCTCAGCCTACTCAGAGCCACAACTGGGTAGAACAGCCACCGAAGAACTGGTCAGGACCAGAGGGCAAGACACAGTGTGTCCCAGCTACCTCCTAGGCTGGTTACTCATCCAGCAATCATCTCTCAGGCTCTCTGGGCCTCAGTTTTTCCAACTGTACCCCAATGAGCCACTCTGTGACTACACAGAGACGGGTCCAGACCAACATTCTCTTTCTTGCCTTTTCCATTTACAAAATGCCTCTCCTCTCTGGCCATTCAGTGATCCCTCTCTTGTCCCACTCCTGTGGGCACACACTGACTGTCCCCCTTCTCCTCTGGGACTTTGCCACCAAGGCAAGCACTCAAGTCTTTTGGCTGTTGGCCTAGTTGAGCCCCCTGGCCAGGCACCACTACCAAGCTGCACTGAGAAGGAGCCAGGACAAGATTCCCTTTCAGGCCGCGTGGACAACGCACTATGCACGGGCCTTGCGCGGCCCACACCCAGCCGGGGCACAGAATGGGCAGATTGTTCATTCCCAGGGCGATTATGCAGCTCGGTTACTATAAATTGACACAATGCACGCTTTATCCCACAGCGTCTCAATGAGCGTACAGAGCTGTTCCCACTGGTGCGTACCCAGAGAATGGATTGTGATGAATCATGGAAGCGATTCTTATTGAAATCAATGTCTCATTATCCGGTAATAACTGAGGCACAGAGACTTCGGTCTGAAAGAGAAAGCCTCGCAGGTGATGATTGTAACTCCACTATGAAGTGAGCAAGACTTGGAAGGGGACTGACTAGGCACAAAGATGGCAGCAGGGAGGACAATAGTTCCCAAAGACAGAACTCAGGGACCGGATGGGATGTGTGCTCCTCCCGCCTGGCCTGGCGGGCTCCCCAAACCCCAAAGGGATGTGGGGTACTTGGAGGGGAAGAGAAGGGCACAGATTGCCTTTAAACTCCCCCCACTCCCCGCAAAGAGACTAGGCATGGTGTCAATATACCTGTCACCTCAGGCTGAGGCAGGAGAATGACAGGCTCCAGGCCAGTCTGGGCTGTCTCAAAAATCCTAGAGCCAAAAAGATCCATAAAAAATCTGGAAGCACCAGACAGTGGCGGCGCATGCCTTTAATACCAGCACTTGGGAGGCAGAGGCAGGTGGATTTCTGAGTTTGAGGCTAGACTGGTCTACAGAGTGAGTTCCAGGACAGCCAGGGCTACACAGAGAAACTCTTTCTCAAAAAAAAAAAAAAAAAAAAAAAAAAAAAAAAAAAAAAAAAAAAAAAATCTGGAAGCAATGCCCACCAAATGCTGTGGGGAATGTTGATGGAAACAGGGAGTGTGGCCATCTGGGACTTTAGATAGGAGTTTACAGACCTCAGAGCATACACCTAGGACCTCATTTCATTGCTACAGCCCAGAGAGGGTACAGAGCACAGCCTCCCCTCAGGGCTGGCACTGCCTCCTTGCCTGTGCTTCTGCAGGAACCTATACATGCAGTTAGCCTTCGGTTGGAAACCCCACTAATCTGAATGTGTAGCTCAGTGAGTATGCACAGCCCTCCCAGGACCCCTCAGTGTCACCTTCAGTCTGTCACTCGGCTCTGTGAGCCTCAGTGTGCTCAGCCTAGATGGGCTGTCATACACATCTGGTGCTGCCAAGATCACTGTTTTTGTGGTGCTAGGGATTGAGTGCAAGGCCTTGCACCTCAGCCCCTCACTGGGGGATTCTAGGCAGGGGCTCTACCACTGAGCCACACCCCAGCCCCTCACTGGGGGATTCTAGGCAGGGGCTCTACCACTTCTAGAGCCATCATTTCGTGAGCCATGCCCCCATCTTCTCTCTGAAGTATTCTAGACAAATTCCTACCACTGAGCTGTATTCCCAACCTCTCCCCACTTTGAGACAAGAGTTTCCCTCTGTAGTCTATGCTGTTTCCTAATTTGGTAAAATGTTCCCATTGCAGCCTCCAGAGACCTGGGATTACAAGCATGCACCACCACCCAGGCATCTGGAACATTACTGAGTTGAATGTGACTTCCTCGTTTGTTTCCTGACAAAGATCTGAGGTAAGTAACATCTGTTGCATCACAGGCACACCTGTTGGCTCAGCAGAAGTATTACTGAAAGCATAGCCCCAGAGGCTGCTCTGTCCCCACCACACTTCTGTCCCCATGTGTCATCTTGGGCGGAGTCCTAAGCACAGATGCTTTTGGGGTTGGGAGAGGTCTGTAGGACACTTGAGTCCCTGCTGGCCAGTCCTTGCAGCATGAGGAACAAGGAAGTCCCCCAGCAGCTACCCCAAGTGGGAGGAAGGACTTAAAGGTACCTTCCCCCAGAGCACTGAGCCTCTGGGGACACAATACCTCTGTGGTAGTAATATTTCTGTAATGTCACACACCACAGGAAGAGTGAGTATGGCTGCCCCAGGACATGACCAAGGGAGCAGGGACCCTGTGGAGTGACTACCCTCCCTCAGCCCAGAGCCTCAAGCAGAGGGGATCTCCCACAGTGTCAGAGGAAACCATTGTGCCCTCCAAGGCCACCCGGAGGACAAAGGACCATCCTTCTGTGCACACTGGCCTCTGTCACAGCTCCCTCACCCAGCTGGTACGCAAAGGGGCTACTCTTGTTTGGTTCCATTTTTTGTTTTTTCTTCCTTTAGGAGAAAAATGGTGGGAGGCCCCACCGTGCCACATTATGCTACACTAGAGACCCAGGGTGCTCCAGCTGAGCCCAGCCCCTTCTACCCTGCCCTGGCTGCCTTCCTCCTTCTTGCCTGTAACTGTTGAGCCTTGGTTCAGCGAGTGACCATCTGACTCAGGCACCTTCTCACCTCTAGAGACTCTGCAGTAGATGACAGATTACCATCTGCAGGGGACCTTCCAAATAGCAGAGACACAGGCCACAGGCAAATGTTGTAGAGATAGAAGACTGCTGTGGTGGTAGGCCTGTGCTCTTAGCCTCTGAAAAACTGAGTCTTGTGGATTGGGTTAGCCTAGGCTACAGAACAGGACTGTATGAAAAAGAAAAACCAAGGCTGAGATGGCTCGGTCGGTAAAGTGTTGGCCTTGCAAGCAATAATGTATGAATTCGAGCCCCAGAATCCCTGTGAAACTTCTGGGCATAGTGGCCAGGGTCTGTAACCGCTGTGCTGGGGCCCAGGGATTACAAATGGGCAAATCTTTGGGGATCACTGGTTGGCTCTCCTACATGAATCACTGAGTTCCAAGTAGTGAGAGACTCTGTGTTAACAAAGCAAGGTGGACTGAAGGGATGACTCAACGGACAAGTACTTGCCACACAAGCCTGACAACTCAACGGGTTTGATCCCTGGACTCATGCAGAGGTGAGAGGACAGAATTGACTCTACAGAATTGTCCTCTCACCTCCATATATGTGTGATGTCAAAAGCACCACACCCATCACACGCATGCACGCATGCACGCGCACACACAGCCCAACACGATATATAGAAGTGAACTCATAGGACAGAGTAGCTGGTACTTGAGGAATGATGGCTGACGTTGACCCCTACCTTCCATATGCATGTGCACACACACACGGACACATACACACTGCACACACGTGCATGAACATACACACTAGGAAAAAGAAGAAAAGGAAAAACCATAAAAAACAAAAACAAAAACAAAACAAAAAAAAAAAAACAACTCTGAATTTAGACTCCTGGGGTGGCCTGACCTCTGCGTATTTTTAGAGGACCAGAGGTGGCCAGAGGTGGCTGGACGGCAGAAGGCCACCTGTACAGTAAAGTCCTGGCAGAGTCCCCAAAGATCATTGGATTTCTAGAGCGCCAAGACTCTAGGACCAGTAAACATCTCCCTCCTGACACAGATGGACCAAGGTTGCCAGGAGCCCATGGGTGCTCAGGGTAGGGCACCCAGCACAGGGCCAGTTCTGCCTCCCTTTTCAAGCTCTTCAAGTGGGAAAGACAGCAGTGGAGACATAAAGGTAAGGGGCATCCAAAGAGCTGGGCCCGGGGTACATGAATGTCACCCTCAGTCTATGCGCCCAGAGCACTCCTGGGCGGTCATCAGGCCAGTGAGGGTTCCTCTTTGTAGTCAGTCCATCCTGGGTGTGGGCATCTCTCACTCTTCCTCATGTCCACATACATATCCAGATCCCCAGAAGGCTGGTCAGGTCGAGCCCATGCCCCAACATGAATCCCGTAATCTCTTTGAAAAGAAAATGGAGTCACATGAGGTCTACACGAGCCCAACAATCCAAGGGACTGCCGGTAACCCTCAGCCTGTGTAACCTAGCCCTTCTAGAATAGCACAGCATTTGGGGTGCCTCAAGGTCTAACACTCTCGAATCCAGGCAAATCCAAGCAAATCAAATGCCAGGCTATATTCATTCAACATCCTGTGACCTCAAATGGGTCCATCGAGGATCTCGAAGACAATGTGCTGTGTGGGTGAAATACGCTCAGGAGGTCCAAGACCTTCAGAAAAAATGGTACAGCCAGCTCTACAGCCAACAAACAGCCCACTGGAACAAAACAGCACTTTGGAAAACACATCTCCAGGAGACAGTCACACATCCCTGTTCACTGCAGGGCGGCTGGCAAGACCCATAAGGATACACACAAAGAAAATGTGCCATATGCCCCCAGTGGAATATTGCTCAGCCTTAGAAGGACATTCTGACAAAGCGTGAATGGGGTGGGTCTTGAGGACGTTCTGCTCAGTGAGCAGCAGCCATAGGACAGATGCTGTGTGAAGTCAACATGAGGCTCCCCAGAAGAATCAGATTGTTTTTAGATCAAGAATCTGTGAATTCGAGCCCCAAAACTCACATGAAACCTCTGGGCATAGTGGCCAGGGTTTATAACCCCCACGCTGGGGCCTGAGGAGTACAGATGGGCAAATCCTTGGGACTCATTGTTGGCTATCCTACATGAATCCGTGAGTTCCAGGCTAGAAAGAGGCTGTTTTTCTTTTATGTGTATGGGTGTTTTTGCCCACACGTGTGTCTGTGCAGGTGGAGATGGAAGAAGGGGTCAGATCCCCTGGAACAGAGAGTTATAGACAGCTGGATGCCAGGAATCAAACCCAGGTCCTCTAGAAGAGCTCCCAGTGCTCTATAACCACTGAGCCCTCTCCCCAGAGGGGAGTCGGGGGCTGAGGTGGGGCTGTGGAGTGACTCAGTAAAGGGACCAGATGAGATCAGTGTGGCAGTACAGACGGGAGGAGGGCTGGGGAGACAGGCCAGTGGGTAATGGCTCACTGTGGAAATGTAAGACCAGAAGCCATGTTGTTTTAAAAGGTCAGATGTGATGGTATATGGCTGGGTAGGTGGACACAGGTGGATGCTGCCTAAGGTTTTGCTGGCCAGCCTGACTAAATTACATGTTCCTAGGCCAGTGAGAGACACTCTCTCAAAACAAAAAAAAAACAAAAACAAAAACAAAAACAAAAAAATGGACAGTGACTAATAAAGACACGTGAGGGTGAGCGCTGACATCCACAGACATGTGTTCTCCTCCACAGCCCCGTCCCCCAGAGGAAAGAGTTCTGGGGATGGTGACAGCTGCACTGTAGATACTGTAGTTAATCTCATGCTCCAAGCACTTTAACAATTTAAACAGATGTGCTCACCCAGAAACTCTGGCGAACTGAATAACCAGCAGCCCAGCACCCAGACGGGAACAGTCAACAGCCCAACACCCAGACGGGAACAGTCAACAGCCCAACACCCAGACGGGATACTGATTCCCAGTTCCCGGGTGCACACAGTCCTGCCAGCGAGGAAAACATCTTTAAGGCAGGAAAAACCTCTTCTCCTGAAACATGAAGAATCCTACCGACCTAAAGCTCACAGGGACAGTGTTACCCTTGGAAGGGATGGGGGCACCCCCAAACCAAGAAGTCTAGAGACGACCAAGGAAGACCCCAGACCCCATTCCCAATCTCGTATGCCTGCAGTTGGGTGTCCTTTTCAGCAGAAATAATGTATCCCATTTATAAAATAAATTGGAAAATATTTTTCTACTAGAAAACTGGATTCTACAAACACTGCCTAGCGTTTACAAAAGTCTCTGCAAAACCATGATTTTAACTAAGACTGGACTTTGGGCCTCTGATCCTCCTGCTCCTGCTAGTGGGAGAAGAATACCCATCCTGGAAGGATGCTCCAGAAAACCTCGCACACTGGCCTGTCTGGAGGAAGGGTCCTGCCTAGAAAGGTAAAGCCGGTGATACCCCTCTCATGGCCCCACCCAGGTAAAGACCGATGGATTGCTGTTGCCCTAATGGCATCCTCACAGACCTGCCTGGCCTGAGGGAGGGGTTACCGGATGCAGCACGGAGGCCACAGAAGCTTGCTGAGAGTAATCACAGTGATTATAGTAATATATGCCCCATAACTCAGTGGGGACTGACATACCAGCTTCTCACTCCCAACAGCTTACTGGACACCCTTTGATTCCTTTAAATGTGGCCTTCCTTCATGGCCCCCATGTGTTTACCCTGCATCTCCCACATCACAGTCCAGCTTCTGTACCCATCCCTGTGGGTGCTCCCTGCTGCCCACCCGTTACCACTGGAAAGTCTGAGAGACTGACGCAGGTGTCGGGGACTTTTTCATAGTGCTGTAGGAAGGCGAGACCGGACACACCCACTCCTAGGTCCATCTTTACACCACCCGCGGCCTACATCTTAAACTCAAGACTTTAGCCAGGAAGTGGCATCCACCCACGATGCCCAGACATCCTGATTTGGCCAGCCAGCATCCAGCAAGGGCCTCTAAGCCACCTCTGAACCTGAACCTCCCAGTTGGGGAGGGAGGTGGGGCAGATTGAGACAATATATTTGAGGAACTGTTTTGTGAAGGTGAGCTCACTTTTTCCTTCACTAAATTGCCTCCACATGTCCCCAGGTTGGTGGGTGGCCAGCTTGAGCCTGACCATCATTACATGACAGTGGGGCCAACCAGAGGCTGGGGAAACCTCAAGCCAGGCTCACACTCTGGCCCCTTATTGACTCATTCGAGCCTGGAAGGTATATGTCGGGGAGGGTTGGAAGGGTCTTGTTCGGATGAGCTGTGACTTCGGGGACCCTCAGTCCCGCCTTGAAAAGACAGACGTGGAAGTGTGTGGGATCCACATTCAAGGGGGTCAAGGACACAAGTCTGGGGTCAGCATCATGAGTTTATGTGGCTTTCACTTTTGCAGGATTCTGGGGACAGTGAGGTAGAGGCTGACTTCTGATAGTTAATGGAATAGCACAGGCTTAAACTCTGAGCGCACTGTGACCATCCAGGGCAGTGACCCCTCCTCCTTAGCCATACCTGGGCTCTTCTACAGCAAGTGGCTCAGGGGCCTCCAGGGAAAACCACAGACATAGTGAGCCAGGGGTACAAGATGGTCACCTACCCTCAGATACACTGGAGCTAACCTGAGGAGGGAGGTGGCCACTGCAATTGAGGTGATGGTGGGTGTGGGTGTGGAGGGCTTCCTTGGGGATGAAAGGCTGCTTAGAACTGGCAGGAGGTGGGGCCAGCCTAGTACACAATGGGAATTGGGCAGGAAGGCTGCTCTGCAGAGAATCCCTCTGGCCGCTGTGGACCCCATGCTCACTTCTCTGGGATGAACCCCCGGGTGGGAAGGACTAGAACACAGCCTCCTTGCACAGTCTATACAAGGTTTTGACTCACCCACAGCCTTCCTGGAGATGTACATGGCTGGGAGGTGGGGCGTGGGGAGGGCGGACACTCAGGGACTCCTTAACCTTCAGGACAGCCAGCACTTTTCCTATATCCACTTATTTGGGGAAGTCCAAGAATATGTGACCCAGAATCCCCTGGGGTCACCCTAACCTTATCTTTGAAATGGAACTGAAAGATTCTAGGTGACTGTGGTGAGCACAAAGGAGGTCACATCTGGACTGGGATACGTGGCTCAGCTGGTAACAGTGTTTGCTTAGCATTGGTGAAGCCTGGTACGGTGGGGAGTGGAGGGGAGAGAGACCTCCGTCCCCAACACCACATAGATCAGATATGGTCACACAGCTCTGTAATCCCAGCACTCAGGAGGTGGAGGCAGGGGGATCAGAAATTCAAGGATATTCTTCAACACCTGAAGAGTTCAAGTTGGAAAAAAAAAGAAAAAAGAAAAAAATGGAGGGGGAGGAAAAAAAGGAGAAGGGGGGAGCCGCAAGTTCCAAGGAAAGGGTGGGCCCAGATCAGAAGCCACACGGGGTCCCAGGTCACAGGGGAGGGTCTGGTCTTCTGTTGTCACTAAGGTCAGCAGCATTCATCAACGGGCCACTGCAGACAGAGGAGCAGGGCCTGGAGGGTATTGAAGGATGAATAAGAGTTTGCAAGGAAGAACAAAGCTAGGAGCAGAGAACTGGGAAAGCCAAGGCCCTGAGGTGTGAGCTGCTGTTTACTGACTTCCTGTTGATTGCCAGCCACCCCATGAAGTAACCACACCATCCCCAGGGCAGGTCCAGGCTGAATATTTCCAGGGGAACTATGGAGCTGGGAATCCCCCGGAGAGGAAGAGCTAGCAAACACCGTGGAAGGAGAAGACAGAGCAATGAGTGGTGGGTTTAGGGCCAGGAGTGGGCAGCAACCTGGGATCAGGGCTTGGGAGAGGAGCTGTGGATACAAACTATACAGGATTGGTAGAGTGCTTGCCTGACTGACATGCAAGAAACCCCAAATTCCACCCCCAGCATGATATAAACCAATGCTTGTCATCTCTGGTCTCAGGAGATGGAGGCAGGAGGACTGACGGGTAAGGATCATCCTTGGCTACATAGTGAGTTTAGGCTAACCCGAGCTACATGAAACTCTCATTAATTTTTTATCTGATTTTATTTAGGATTTCTCTGTGTAGCCCTGATTGGAACTCACTCTGTAGACAAGACTGACTGACCTTGAACTCAGAGATCTGCCTGCCTTTGCCTCTGAGTGCTGGGATTAAAGACATGTGCCACTACCACCTGGCAACCCCCATTTTTAAAAACAAAAACCAAACAACAAAAAACCCAAAACCACCATAAACTAAAAATTAGAAATGAGTCACCCACACTTCCCAGCAATCTCAAATCTATCAGGCAACTTCCAACAGAGAGAGTGGTCCTTGGGACCCACTTACACAAACTGCTAGGGGCCAAGGCCTCCTCCCCTCCCTACCAAACCTGGCCTGGGGTAGGTCAGGAACCAAGCTGCTTTCTGAGCTGGGTTTTTCATGGATGTTTGTTTTAACCTGAAGCTTGGTCACAGCCTAACATCAGAACAACTTTTTAGTCGTCTGCCTCACGCTTCCTCTGAGTGAGTAGCCAAGGGACCACTACCTCCCAATTCAGTTTCCTTGTTTGGGGAGACAGGAGGCCCTCCCTCCCCTGAGACCCAGACCAGGGGTTGAGCTGTCAGATTCACCAGGTCAGCTTTGCGTGTGCCCCACTCGGGACGCCAGGGTGACTCACTTCCTATGTGGTGGCTCCGGAAGCAGGTGGGCCAGTGCGGTTCCCAGAAATGCATTGTGGGACAGAGTTAGGCTGCTGGGGAAATCAGAAAAGGATTTTCCCAGAAATAGCCCGGCTGGACATAGGTTCAGGAGCAGAGGCCAGGCCCAAAATAGCTCTTGTAACCCCAGGGTAAGAGGCAGGGTGTGGCCAAGACACCTCCGAGGCAAGGAGGGCACAGCAAGTCCCCTCCAGGTGGGGCACAAACTATGGCTAATTAGAAGGTGAGGCTAAACTGAGCCACAGCCCAGCAGTAACTGTGGGGCTGGCCTAGGAATTGACCCATAACGCTAAAGACCCGAAAATGTCCTGGGGAGACTCTGTCCATATCATCTGTTCCATGACATGTCTGTTCCATGACCATGTTCCAAGGTCTGTTTGAGACAGACCTTCAAGAAATAGGTCTCAGAAAAAGCCCCAAAAAAGCAATTGATCAGGGCAGGGCATGTGGTACACCTGCTGACACCCACCCTGAAGAGCTGACGTAGAATACAACACTAAAAGGAGAAGCAGATACTCAGGGTGCCAGCGAGAGGAAGTGAGGGGACACCCATCAGAATGATACCAGCCCAGCCCCAGTGGCAGTCCAACTGTAGGTCAGACTCCCAAAGGCAAGAGGAAGTCCCAGACTGACTCAGAGAGAGACCATAGTCAGATATGATGCCTCATGAGTGTCATCACGCTGCTGGGAGGATGATGTAAGAGAGTTACCATGAGCTTGAAGGTAGCCTGGGCTATGAAGTGAGACCCCTATGTCAAAAGAGACAATGCCATAAAGGATTTGGAGAGAAAACAAACCCCTCAGCTCAGAGAAACATATTCTGACAATAGGAGCCAGACAAGGGGACATTAGTGCCATTCCAGTCAGAGGACACTGGGGGCTTGGACAAGGGTGGCCATGGAGGTAGAAGGAGGACCAGCTGAAAGTACAAGGTGGGGTTTCTAGAGGGGATGCTTCTAACATTACAGAGAACGTGAGGATGGTGTGTGTTGGGGGGTGGGGGGTAGGGGATGCTCTATAAACATGTGAGCCCTTTGTCCTGACAGTCCATCGGTGAGGCTTGGGTGCATGCTGGCACAAAAGCTGACAGTCACCCCATGTCACATCAATACCTCTAGGGTTTCCAAACATGGAAGCTACTGCCCATGTGGCAATCAGGAACACCCACTGTAAGCCCACAGCATTTGCAGGCAGGACCTAGCCAAAGAGAACACCATAGACGTCTGTGAAAGCAACAAAGAACCCTACTGGGCCTGCACCTGCCAGATACAGCTTTCCTTCCAAACTGGGCTTTTATAGTCTTATACTATCACTTAGACAAAATGCATTCTTGTTCTTGAATAAAACAGCTGAAATAAGGCTGGGGGGCAGGGTGTAGCTCAGCACTGAAGCTCCTGCCTAAACTCCCCCAGGGAAGGGCTCAGTAGTAGATCACCTGCCTAGAATCCTCCAGGGAGGGGCTGGGGATGTGGCTCAGTGGTAGAGCCCCTGCCTAGAATCCCCCAGTGAGGGGCTGGGGCGTGGCTCAGTGGTAGAGCCCCTGCCTAGAATCCCCCAGTGAGGGGCTGGGGTGTGGCTCAGTGGTAGAGCCCCTGCCTAGAATCCCCAAGGCTGGTGTTTGAGTGACAGAACACTCATCTAAGTGTTAAAAGCCCTGAGTTCCATCCTTAGCATCAAAAACCAAACAAACAAAACATTAGGAATCTATTCAGAAAGAAGAAATGCTGCAGCTTGCATTTGTGAGACCAGGTGTTAAGCTGTGTGAAGTCTTTAAGCCAAGCAAGCAGAGAGGACCTGTTGTCCAAAAGGCGCGATGGAGAGAGATACTCACATCTACTTCTCCTTGGTCAATCACATAGAAATTGTCTCCTTCGTTCCCTATGACAGAACAAAGAGACAACAGATGTAAAATGTGAAACAAAACGCGTTAGATACGCTTGGTGATCTGGCAAAGAACCCTTGTAACTACATGTGCCAGCCAGTGCCGAGTAATACCAGCCCCAGGTGCCAATCCCTGGGCATGGAGCACTGCCCCCTCTCTCATGCTGGGAGTGAACCCCAGGTCTCTTGTCCACCAGGTGAAGGCTCTAGGAAGGAGCCATGCGCCCAGTACTCTCTTCACTCATCAAGTTCTTCAGGTTGGTCTTGAACTCAAAATCCACCTCCCCCCATTCTTGGATTGCTGGGTTGACAGACTAGCATTACCTGCTGTGCCCTGTCTCATTAGTTTTTTTCTCTTCTCTTCTCCTTTCCCTGCCTGCCTATCCCCTTTCCCTGTTTGTTTGTTCTGTGACAGGGTCTCTCACTATGTAGCCCTAGCTGAGCTGGAACTGAACTCACTATGTAGACCAGGCTGGTCTTGAACTCACAAAGGTCTGCCTGCCTCTGCCTCACTGGCCTTGAACTCAAGACAATACTCCTGCCTCAGCCTCTCGAGCACCCACCCCCACCTCTGGCAGTTTCTTAAATTGGTCTGGACAGGTGACAGGCATCTGGAGGGGAACGTACCTTGCTGTATGACTGTTTCCCCATCAATGTGAGTGACAGGAAACATGGCATCAAATATGTCACTGAAAAACAAACACAGACAGGAGCTGCAGGAGGCACCAGCCAAGTCAAGCTGCTTCCTACCACATATACCCAATCCCATCCACTCACCACCTCTTAGCCCCTCAGAATCCAGTCTGCAGGCCTTGGGGAGAGGATTCCTCCAAGTTAAAAGAGGAATTAAGGCCTTCACTAGCCGTGCTGTGAGGAGCCACATGGGCACTCTGCCCACGGCCAACAGGCACAGCCTGCTTGCTTGGCTTCTTTGTTTATTTTGCTTTCTTGAGAAAATGTGTCATGTAGCCCAGGCTGGCCTCAAACTATGTAGCTGAGAATGACCTTAACTTTTGAGCCTCTGCCTCCCAGTGCTGAGATTATAGCCACTGCTCTGGGTTTACGGGGTGCAAGAGATTAAACCCAGGGTTTCTGCATGCTAGGCTAGCACTCTTATCAATTGAGTCATATCCCCAGCCCCTGCCTGGCTTCTTACAAGAAAGGAATGAGTTTATGGGCACTGTTTTTACAATCCAGTTAGGAGAATAAGTCACAGTCGGTTATGGGCACTTCTCGTGCCAATAAATACAATTTGTTTGGGACGTGGCCATCGAGCCTGATTATGTGGATTTTGATGGCTTTTTTTCCCCCTTCTAAAGGAAAATATTTACAGTCATAGGAGTGTTCATAGTTCCAGACACAGAGAAGAGACAGCACGACCGAGGATGCAGCTCGATGGTAGAGCACTTGTCTGACACGGGAGAAGCCTTAGGTTTAATTCCCATGTACTCCAAAAATATAAAGAAATGAGACGTCAGTCAGCACACCCAGATTTGCAGGACAGAGATGTGCAAGGACACGTGGACCCCCAAAGTCTCAAAAGCTGGGGAGCCCAAAGTGGTCTCTGTGCCAACTCTGAGATTTGGTGGCTTCATCTTCTAAATATAGGTATGAAATGGGCTGTCGGACAGAAGCCAAGGGGAGTCAGGAGGGCCGGGCTATCAGAGTCACCACAAATAGTGGGGACATGCAACATGGGCATATCTGTGCCATCTCACCAGCACAGCCATTAGAACATCGTCCAAAATGCCAGCCCATTCTCCTGAAATGTAACACCAACCATCAGAGACCTACCTGTCTCTAGGGTTCCTGGCTCCCCAAGACAAGAGGCTGTGCTGCCGCGGAGGCTAAGGTACAACTACAGAACCCCCAGCCAGGGAGTGTTCACGCCTGGAAACGTGGGGCACTTCCCTGTCTGCCCTGAATGTCTAAAACGGAGTGGACAGAGATTGGTAAATTGAGGCAAGCCTCAGAAGAACTCAAGGGCCCTCTCTGGCAGGAAAATCTACAAAGCCAATTGGAGAGAAAACACAAAATAAAAGATCCAGACTGTTCCGTGCTCTGGTTCCAACCTTCAGAGTACATAAATAACTCTTTACAAGACCTGTGGGAGATCAGCCTGATCAACATTCCATCATGGAGAAAGGAAAACACACGAGGCCACGCCCCCTACTGAGGAGCCACAGTTAGTTGTTGCTAGGGGAGGGGCTAATGAGGCCCCACCCCTTTCCTGAGGAGCCACAGTTAGTAGTTGCTAGGGGAGGGGCTAATGAGGCCCCACCCCTTTCCTGAGGAGCCACAGTTAGTTGTTGCTAGGGGAGGGGCTAATGAGGCCCCACCCCTTTCCTGAGGCTAAGCGCTTATAATTGCTGAGGGCTCATGACGCCTCACCCCTCCCAAAGGCCTTATAGATAGTTGCTGGTTGATGGGGGAGGGGGGAGATTTTCTTCAGTGGTATAGCCGCTGGTAAGTTGCCCGTGCTGTTGTGGATAACCCCTCAGCCATGCTCCTGTAAGGACAGGGTTCTACAACGCGAATCAGTCACCAAAGAAATAAAAGACACCAAAACAGAGGGAGTAACTGGGAAAAGAAAGGTCAGCCAGTGTGGGAGGGGGACCAGAGAAGGTAAGAAGAGGTAAATAAGACCCAAGTGTAATTCATAATAATTCCCATCATCATTTATCGTTACTGTATCTATTTTGTGTTTTAAGCCTGGGCTATTCCCTCTCTATCCAAACACGCTTCTCTGGAGCCCTTAACCCCTCTGACATCTTGGTTTTTAGTTTGCTGTGCTCACTAAGAGGAGGAAGACAGTCAAAAGAGGGAGCTGTGGGCAGGTCTCGGGCCAGCTCTGGATGTCTGTCTTCTGACAAGGGTACTTCTTGGCCATAGTATCTCCAGCGTCTGCAGGAACCATCATCCCAGCCTGGCTGCATCTCCTCAAAACCACAAAACAAGGGTCTGAGGAAGAGCAGGTCTTTAACAGACGACCTTTTGGTTCTTCCCATGCTAAAATAATAACCCTCAGCTCAAAACGGTAGTGTGTGTGTGTGTGTGTGTGTGTGTGTGTGTGTGTGTGTGAAATTAAACAGATCCCGGGTACTCCCCGCCTGCCCACTCTGGCAGCTGCCCGCTTCACCACCCTGGCTTCAGACACTCTCTTCTGAGTTGTTATTGGGTCTGGAAGATGGAGGTCCACCTTCCTGATCCTAAGAGATTGATGTGTAACCAGCACCACCCCAGCCTGCCCTGGGTTGTCACTCTGCCTGAACATTCCCATAGGAGGCCTGCTACTATCTTGTGCATCTCTGTTCTCCCTCTTATCTGGGTGAAAATGCATCAATCTGGCAACTTTCTTTTCTTCTTTGGCTTCATTCTGTAGCCCAGGCTAACCCTGAACTCACAACCCTCCTCCTAGAGATGGATTATAGATATGAGCAAGTTCAGGCAGCTTCTGGTGACTTTGTTTGTGGTCCTAGCCTCCTTTCATTCATCCCTCCCTGCCCTGAGGACTTTCCAGATATTCCCATGTTTATGCAATCACAGAGTGGGCCACAATGAACATTCCAGAGCTCCTCAAGATGAGGGCAGATAAATATGATCGAATCTCCCTATTGTATGGGCTTCCACTTGCACTTCTGCCTGGGTTGGCCAAGGTGGAAATGGACTGAAAATGTTTTCTGGGCAAATGGTCCCCAAACTGAGGAGTCTGGCTCTCAATGACAGTCACAGATGCTTGCACTCACCAAAGTAGGCTTACTGGCACAGCCTTCTGTCAAACATTACTGAAGGACCCCACATGTATATGCAAGCACAACAATGTCCCCTCCACTGCCCAGCTGCACAGCCATCACAGAAACAAGCTGGGGACATGGAGACGCCAAAAATGCCACCTGAGCAGCCAGGCTGGGTCTCACTTACCACAGAGGCTTAGAAGCCAGGTTTCTTTCTGAGAAACCTGACACCACTTGAGAAGACTCAACAAGCCCGAGTCCATGGCTCTACCCACTCCTCCTGCCTCCTTCCAACTCCAGACAAACCTAATCCCTTCCCTTCTCTCTTTCTCTCTCTTAGCACTTAATGGCATTAAAAGGTGCTGGCCTCCTCTGCCTATAAGAAGAAAAACAGTTTTCCACACTCATCCGGAAGTCACCTCCAGAGGGTTCAACTGAAGCCACAGGCAGACATCATAAACAGCCTCCCATTTGGAAACCCGATCAACCCAACCTCTCTTTCAACAGCGCTGGCTGCTCACAATGCAACAGTGGCTGGGCTGGCTGCTGGAGTGGCCATTGTTCAAGCAGACAGGGAAAACAAGCCCATGAGATCTCCACCATAGGCATTGAGAGCCTGGCACTGCCCTGAGTCCTTTTGGCCACCTCTGCTCTCATGAACACCTGTCCTCACAAAGTTGGAGTGGCAATGAACTCTGCTTCCACTTAGGAAGCTGAGGACTCTAGGTAACCTTATCCTGGCTCTCATCTGGTCTGTGGCTACGAGCACAAACCTTTTGAAAGTCTTTACCTAGGCCATTGCTCCTCAACAGAGTCTCTTCCTCCTGCATAAGCCTCAGCTCTGGTGCTTTCTCAGTCTAAGTGGCCAAGAGACAGAGAGGCTGGGCAGAAAAATAGGGACAGGTAGTTGGATGGGTGGATGAATGGCTGGGTGGCCAACTGGATGAAAGGGTAGGTAGACAAGTGGATGGGTGAAGGGATGAAAGAATGAATGGATAGATGAGTGGATAGGTGTATGGACAGGAAATGGAGGATGGATGGACAGATAGATACACAGATAAGTGAACAAGTGAGTGGGTAAGTGATGGATAGGTGGATGAGCAGATGGATGGATGCATGGATGGATGGATGGACAGATGGATAGACAGATGGTAGATGGATGGATGGATGGATGGACAGATGGACAGATGGATAGACAGATGGGTAGATGGATGGATGGATGGACAGATGGACAGATAGATGAACAGACGATGGACAGGTTTTTGGATGGATGCATGGATGGATGGATGGATGATGGATGGATGGATGGACAAATGGATGGACAGACGGATGGACGGACGAGCATACGGGTTTTTGGATGGATGCATGGATGGATAAATGGATGGGTGGATAAATAGATAGATGGATTTGTGGATGGATGGATGGATGGATGGATGGATGGATGGATGGATGAGCAGTTAGACAGACGAATAGATGGACAGACAGACAGATGGGTTTTTGGATGGACAGATGGATGGATGGATGGATGGATGGATGGATGGATGGATGGACAGGTGGTCGGATGGACAGACAAACAGATAGATGAATGGGTGGGTTTGTGGATGGATGGATGGATGGATGGATGGATGGATGGATATACAGATGGCTTGTTGAATAGACTACAGAGTGAGACAGGAAAAAAAGAATAGAAAGTTGCCAGATTGATGCCTTTCCACCCAGATATGAGGGAAAACAGAGATGCACAAGGCAGTAGCAGGCCTCCTGTGTGGATGCTCAGGCAGGGAGGGACAACCCAGGGCAGAAAGAATGGAGAGTAGACAAACATTATCAGTGGGTTGGTGGATAAATAGATGTATGGATGATGTGGACAGGTGAATGGACAGTGGGTAGATAGGTGCACAGATGGGTTCCAGGACTGGTGACGGACAGGTGGAAGATGGCTGGATGAACGGTGGGGGATGGACTATGTACAAGTGGAAGGACATATGGACAGACAGAAGAGAAAGATGGGGCTAAGGGAAGAAGACAAATAGGTAGGATGCTGAGGAAGGGTGGACATGGTGCAGCTCTTCTCGACACACACAACAAAAAGGAAACTCTGTGGATCTGTCTGCTGTGGGCATCACCTCCACATTAGGAGCCCCTGTGATTCAGTGATGTGGAAAGGTGTCCAGTGATTGACATTGGGACACTCTTTAGACAGAAGCCCAGAATGCAGAGTCAGGCGTGTACTGAAAATTGTGGTACTGGGCCAAGTACAGTGACACACACCTATAATCTCAGACTTTGGGGTTAAAGGCAGGTGCATCTCTGTGAGTTCAAAGCCAGTTAGGACTCCATAGTGAGACCCTGTCTCAAAAAACAAAAACAAATTTCAATCACAGTATTGCTAAAAACTAGAATGTGTAGCCATTACAAACTGATGGCACGGGGTCACAGCAACACTCTGCAGCTAAGAGTACTTGCTGTGCTTACAGAGGACCCGAGTTCAGTTCCCACCGCCCATGTTAGGTGGTTCACCTGTAACTCCATCTCCAGAGGATCTGATCCCCTCATCTGGCCTCTGTAGGCACCTGTACCTACACATACGCACAGCTAATTAAAATAACAATAAACCTTCTAAAGAACCAATGATAAACAAGGAACAAAAGATGTTTATAATGTTATCGGTGGGGGGAAAATTACTAATAGAGAAACACAATCTTAAAAATAAAACACAATTCCAGCACTTGGGAAGCAGAGGGTTGCAGGGCTCTGTGAGTGGAAGGCTAGCCTGGTCTCCAGAGTGAGTTCTAATACAGCCAGAGCTACACAGAGAGGCTCTGTCTCAAAACAGACAAACACATACATAAATAAATACAAAATAAACACATAAAAATCAAACAAAATGAAACAACTGCCATGATGGTACACAGCTGCCTCAGGTAGAGAAGGGCTGGGCTAAACCAGCCTCATATGTCTTGTGAAAGGTCTCTCACTTTCTACCTCAAGCTAGCTTTGAACTCTTGGTCCCCCTGCCTCAGCTTGCCAAGTCTAGTATTGGACTAAAAGAAACATACCACCACACCCAGCTAACATTTTTAAAGCATGACGCCCCAGGGAAAATCACAACTTTAAAATTTCAGAGCACATCTATGTGGATGTGGTTCAGACTCCAAACCCTTAACTTAATACACAGGGCAGAAACCAAGGGCTCGTGCAAAGCCAACATTCTGACACTAGTCCAGTGTGCCAGATCCACGTTCACAGTCTGCACGTGCCATGCCTGGCTGCCTGTCCTCAGAGTCGGGCAGCTGGTAAAGCCCTTCAACCCTGATGAACAGACCCTGCACCAGGCCCAAGGCACAGGACGCACAAGATGGGACAGTCTCGGCTACATCCTGTGAGTCTCAGAACAGCTCACTTCCTCACCCAACAGACATGGGCACTGTCGGCTCAAGTCAGGATGGGCTGAGGAATCTCCTGCCAGAAGACAGTTTCCAAAGCCCTCACTTGCCCTGCCGCAGCCTCTGCTGACCTTCCTGCAACCTCAGAAAAGGATGCCAGGGAAATGGGAAGACGGCTCTGTCATAAAGTGCTTTCAAGAAACCATGTCTGGCTCCTGCTTGTAATTTCATGGAGACATAGGAGCATCCCTGGGGTAGGCTGGCCAGACACCCTAGCTAACTCCATGCCTGTCTCAAAGAACCAAAGGAAAGCTCTTAAGAAACAATGTCCGATTTTTAGCTTCCACATTTTCAGACACACATACCACCCCCCCATGCACACGAGTGAGTGCATGCACACACATATGCACACACATGCACATACATACATATACACATACACAAATACACACATGGATGCCAGTGTGTAAAGGACCCTATAAGGACTTTAGTAAGTCAGTGAGAAACAGGGCAGGAAGAAACAGGTCTGCAAACCTTGGCAAAGATCCTGTTAGCCAGGGCTGGCCATTCAACGGTGAAAGCCACTCCTTAGCACAATGGTGTGGCTCTGGAGCTCAGAGGATAAGCAAAGGAAGGTTTGGACTCCTACCCAAGGGGAAACTTCTTAATAGTCTTAACTTCACTGCTAGGGCCCCAAGACCACTACTTTACAGACATAGTAACCAAGGCTCAGAACTGTAACCACTGAGGCTGAACCCAGGCAGCATATTCCAGTGTCTATGCTGTGTCCCACACAAGAGCCCGCCTCACAGGCTCACACCTGCCTAACAGAATTCACCTGAGAACATGTGGAAAGGCTTGGCCTCTAGAGAAGATGGCCATTTGGAGCCCAGGATGCTATGAAGGTCCCACCCACCACCCACCCCCTGTGCTGGAAACAGACCTTGCCTCTGAAAATGTTCTGAGTAAAGATGTGCAGGCAGCATGGCCATGAGCAGCGAGCGCCCACAGACACGCTGCTGTATGTGAGCCATTCACTCAGCGCAAAGTTAAGCATTTGCTCCAGGTCTTGCTGTTTCCCGAAGGGTTCTCTGGCCATGCCCAAGTTTTGTGAGATATTACCTCTAGTAATTTTGTTGAAACCCCTAGTGCAAAATGTAATCATTGCTGACGACACTCACTGTGCCTCACACCTCAGGTGCTGTAGCTCTCTTCCTATCAGCACACACTTTTTTTTTTTTTTTTTTGGTTTTTCGAGACAGGAGTTCTCTGTGTAGCCCTGGCTGTCCTGGAACTCACTCTGTAGACCAGGCTGGCCTCAAACTCAGAAATCCGCCTGCCTCTGCCTCCCAAGTGCTGGGATTAAAGGCGTGTGCCACCACTGCCCGGCCCTGACTCTTGTCAGTAAACAGAACCTAAGCATCACTATGCCTGTCTGCAGAAAGTGAATTGACAGAAACAGACAGGAATTGTGAGCGATGGAAACACACCATTGTTTAAACACACCATTACAAAAGCTCCTACTATATGCAGAAAATTTGTTCACATATTCTCACTAACGTTTCTGATGGTGAGGCTAAAGAGGGGGCAAGGAGGCAGCTAGAAGTCTTGGTTCCTTGGCAACCACTCTGAAAGACCCAAACAAGAAGGACTCTCTGTTATTCTGATCTACACTTTCAGTCAATGCTATGCAGACAGGAAGCACCCAGACTCCCAGGCCCCTCAGCAACAGTCTGTCTTACACTGGCCATCCTAGCCCAAGCGGCCTTTGGCTGCTGGAGCGACAGCTGTGGTGTCCCAGCTTGTATTTAGACTCTCCCACTGTTTAGGTATAGCTCACTTTATTTCCAAATATTTCTGTGGAGACAGTAATAACTCAGCACTGGCTGTGCACTGTGGTGTGGGGCAAGGGCAAGGCTGTCTGCACACACACACACACACACACACACACACACACACACACACAGGACTGCAAAGGGATATCTGACAGATATGCAGGCAGGCAGTGCCCTGTGGTGGTTGATAATGCCCTTCCTTCTTCCGGCTACTGAAAAAAAAACAGCTAAGACCTGGCAGGGGATGAGGAGGACACAGGTGAGCAGGGCCGTGCTGCTTGCCAACCAGCTAATGGATATTTACGGAGCAGATCGTCACACAGCAGAGGAGCAGGCAGCTCCCATGAAACAGTCAAGGCCACATCCCAGGCCATAAAACACACCTGAGTAAACGCGGGCTGCAAAGCCCGCAGTGGGCACCGTTAGGTCACCGCAGAGGTAAAATGGGAATTAGAATGCTGGGAAAACCCAGCATTGTGGAAGGGCTGGCACTTCCAAACAACTTCTAAACAGCATGGGGTTCAAGGAAGAGGAGCCAAAACTGGGCACAGTGACGCTTGTCTGTAAGTCTGAAGTAGGAAGATTGCAGTGAAAGCAAAGCTCATCTTGGGTATATAGTGATTTCTGGGACAGCCTGGGCTACAAAATAAGATCCTATTTCAATAAGTCAAAAACTAGGAGGAAGAGAAGGGAGGAGGAGAAACTAGATGACATGAAAAATAAAGGACTTCTGGGGAGCAGAGGTTGAGACAGAATTGCTCTGTGTGGCGCTGGCTTTCCTGGAACTCACTCTGTAGACCAGGCTGGTCTTGAACTCATAGATTTAAAGGCATATGCTACCACCTCCCAGCTAAAGTAAAACCTAGTCAAGTGTGTGAGGCCCAGGAGAATCCACACATGAAGGACATCGACAGTGTGTGATAGAAAAGACCTGGGGTAACCTTGGGTAGTGACCACAAAACAAATCAAATCTAAAGCAACCAGAGAAAGAAAAAGGGTTGTTTTGTTTTGTTTTGTTTCAAATGTACTCAAGAAGCTGAGGCAGATGGATTGTAAATTCAGGCCAGCTTGAGATACAGAGTGAGTTTATGGCCACCCTGGGAAACTTAGAGAGTTTATCTCAGAATTCAAAATAAAAAGACAGCTGGGAGATAGGTCACAGTAGCTTGCTTACCCAGAATCCCCCAGTGAGGGGCAGGGATGTGACTCAGTGGTAGAGCACCTGCCTAGAATCCCCCAGTGAGGGGCTGGGGTGTGGCTCAGTGGTA
>JANHMN010000023.1:684671-700146 GCA_030674055.1 Rhabdomys pumilio
CCCCTCACTGGGGGATTCTAGGCAGGGGCTCTACCACTGAGCCACACCCCAGCCCCTCACTGGGGGATTCTAGGCAGGGGCTCTACCACTGAGCCACACCCTAGCCTACTGCTGGGTTAAGCCTCCAGCCCGGTTTTTTTTTTTTGAAGCCCCCTGCTGCTTGCCCTGCAGCTCTTCCTGTTCCACTAAAATGTAAATGAAATCCCACCCCCAAACCATTCCCTCTAAATCTCTGGTCCACCAGGGCTAGCTCTCAACTTACACAGCCTAGGTTACTGGCTAAGATGATGGGGCAGCTTCCTCTGCTCTAAGGAAAGATGAACTCACATGTGGTTTATAAGAACACAGAGCAAAAAGAACGTGTGCAAGGGCCATTGTGTGCATGTGCATGTGTGCGTGTGTGTGTGTGTGCGTGTGCGTGTGCGTGTGCGTGTGTGTGTGTGTGTGTGTGTGTGTGTGTGTGTGTGTGCGTGTGTGCATGCACATTGCTGCAGGGGACTTGGAGGTATGGTGATCTGGAGGGAAATAAACCTAGGAAAAATAAAAAACAGTTGAAGGGAAAAGTTCAGTTCTGAAGGAGGCTGAGCATACGCCGCCACGCCCCCTCGATGGTCTGGCTCATTCCCTGCACCCTCTGACATATGCCTAGCAGCTGTTCAGGGTGGCTCCCTCTCCAGCTCCCGCGGCCTGTCACAGGTCTTGCTATTTGCCGTGTTTCTATTGCAGTATTTCCCCAGCCTGGCTGAAGCCGAAATCAAGACAAGTTTCCCACTGTGATAATGCCTTGGTGATGATGACTGTGGAGTCCTCCTGGCCAGTACTCCCAAGCGAGCACTGCCTGGTGGTTGGCTGTGGCCTTTCCTTTCAGGGATGGATACAGTAATAAGCAAAGGCAGTTGACTCTTGAGTTTCAACATCCTCTTGGTGGCAAGGTGTTCCTTGGGGCACTCCACAGTGTGTCTGGACGTCCCTTCAGGTGTAGGCTTGAGAAGCACTCACAGAAGCCTGTGTTATCCTTCTCTCTGATTCATCCTACCAAATGTAAGAGAGGGCGCTTTGGGGTAGCCCAGTACCTTTTCTTTACCCCTCAAAAATCTGGGTAGAATTTGACTATGGCCAGTATGTCAGATCAGTTTAGACTCCCCATGTGTAATGTGTCTCTGCTCTAGGGAGGCGTACTCAGATATCCAAGGATGGTCCTGTTCTCTGTGGCATACTCAGTGACTCGGCAAGAATGAGTTCCCATACTGATCACGGAGGAAATGAATGGACAGCCATGTGTGGGCAGGACAGCCATGTGTGGGCAGGACGCCAGTGCTATCAACAGTTGGAAGCCTAAGACAGGAGGGTCATGAGTTCCAGGCTGGCTTGAGCTATATCATAGAGTATGTGTGTGTGTGCACATGCGTGTGTGTGCATGTGTGTGTATGTGGGGGGGGGGTATCCCAAGCTGGTCTTTGTTCCTTGAGTCTCATTTTGTATTCCCCTGGTATACAGGATGGGCCCCAGCTGACCCTCGAATTCTGATCAGATATCATATGGATGTCTAGACAGCATGTACAGCAAGGCAGACCAACCTTTACCGGAACCGACAGGGGCCTGCAGAGCAACTCGTGTGCATGACCATGGTGGGGTTTGCTCATTCCACAGACCATTCCAGGGGGTGTTGCTGGGGAACTCTTGAGGGTCACAGGCCTCCCCTCAGGGTGAACCTCATGGAATGCCTCAGAGAAGCATCCTAAGTTGTATCAGGCAATAGGGCTTATTCTAACCGGTGGCAGATGAGACTGAAGGCAGACAGATCCCTGGGGTGTCCTCGAGCCGTGCACAGATGACCAAGGAGGCTTATGAGTTCTGGAACACGATATCCGAATCCAAATCACAGCTCTGGAGCTTTCTAGCTGGATTACACACAAGTCACTCAGCCACACAGCCTCAAGTTTCCTCATCTGTGAAATGGACTTACTGAGGGCTGGCTGTGAGGCAGCAAGCAGTGCCAAGACCTCCATCAGCTTCCACTTTGACACTTTGTTCATGACCGGGCTGACCCAGGGCTTACCCCATGCCAATGGTGTCTTCCCTCAGCAGCTCTGGACTCTACCAATAGCTGGTACACAGTGACCCCAGGTGGCCGGCACCTGCCTGGCTGGTGACTGTTGTCATGACAGCAGTCAGTGGAAATGTTGTTAGACAGGGCAGCTCTGAGGTCCAAAATCCAGGACCCCAGTCATCCGTCTGTCTGTCTGTCTGTCTGTCTTCCTCCTAGTGTTGAATAAATGTCACGGTGCCGCTGTCTACAGTATATAGAACAGCTCCTTGGTGTGTTTTTGCAACTGTGTGACACCGTGGGGAAAGTGGGCAGAGACAACACTGCAAGGATATACAAACAACGTGAGCTGCTACAGAGGGAGCAGAGTGTGAGCAGGCATGGATTCTGGAAGTCAGAGAGGGGAAGGGCAAAGCATACCACAGAATAACTCAGCAGTTCCCACCTGCCCGTGAGCTGTGCAGCTCTGGACAAGTTGCTTGACCCTTCTGGTCTGCTACCTGCTTCCTCATCTCGGGGTTATCATGAGACTAGATCATTAGCACATGCGGGTCCTGAGTGCCCATGTATAACGCTTATCTGTCACCCTTTGCCAGCAGTCTACACACGGCCCTCCTGCTCAGAAACCTTAGGGATGCCTTGGGCACACAAGCAAGACTTCTTCCACATGGAAAGTAGGAATCCAACTGAGAAAACAGGCTTTATCATGTTCGACCCAAGCGCAATTCTTTCATGTGTACATGCTACGTAAGTGTGTTCATAATGCCAGAGGACCACCGGTGTCTGTGTTATTTCTCAGGCCCCAGCCACCTTGAAGAGCACCGACCATCTAGACTGGCTGATGAACAAGCCCTAGGAACCCTCCTGCCTCAGCCCCCTGGTTAATCTGAATGGTCTGGGCCCCCAAGCCCAGCTACAAGGTCTTAAAATCATGGACCAAAGGAACGGCTCACTCTGCTGTTTATAGCTCTTGTGTGCACCTTTTAGTGAGCACAGTGGATCTGGAAAAACAGGAAGGCTTGGTCCTCCAAAAGCATAACTCATACATTAGTGTGAACCCTGACAAAGAGCTGAGAAGACCCCCTGCAGTTTGCTTCCTGCAAGCCTCCCATGCTCTGCCCTACCCAGCTCCATTCCACTGAAAAGGCCTGGGAGGGGAAACCAGCCCCAGTGTCACATGTGAAACACTCCACACCCAGTTAATAAACGCCTCAGAGTGAACCTGTGAAGAAAAACCTAAAATACCTTCGGAAGCCCCTGTGGCTCCATAGCTCAGCACATTTGGATTTAAATGTCAGCCTGAAGCCCAGATAAACAGCCTCGCTAATGCTGTGAAACCACTTCTTCCCACTAAGGTCCCTGAGGCATCTTCTAAGTCTGTAAACAGCGCAGGTCATTAAAATCTAGCCTGGAGTCTTTACTGAGCCCCTTGGAGATGGCACTCACTGTGACCAGCGTCATTCCCTCAGGGCAGGGATGAACAGCAAAGGCCAGGTCCTCTGCACTGGGCCTGTCTGCCTTAGAGGACATGTCTCCCAGATCAGGCCTCTCCAGTCTCTTTTTCCCTGCGGCATCTAAAGGGAACTGACAAACCACCTGGAAATATAGCTGTGGCCCTTTTGAAAAAGAACAGGGAGCTTCATCAACCACTTTCAAACACCATATGACACCTCAGTGCTTGCAGCAGCCCGAGGGAGGCATCTCCCCCCAGGCCCACCCATTACCCTATTTCCTCGTGGCTCCAAGCTTGACCACTGTAACATCCACCCTAGGAGGGTTGTGAGCTGTACTCTTAGCCCCAGGAGGAAACAAGACTTGGGTTCAACTCACTAGAAAACTAGCCCATCTTTCCCTCAGACCTATGTCTTTGCCAAACATTTCCACTCTTTACTAGAAATCAGGTCAGCAGGAGACTAGAATAAGCAGACACCATTGGCTGAAGTGCGCCAACCAATGAGCCACAGAACCTGCGTCCTGTAGGGAACTATGTAAGCCCTGCCTTGGGACAAGGGGATGTGAGCCCAGAAGAGGTGACTGGGGACAGTCCTGGGGACAGTCCTCTTGTCTTCCTGTTTCTATAAATAAGGTAGGATGGATAGAGACTAAAGGCCCCGTGATTCACCACCCATCTTTAATTTGGGAATGAGAAAGTGGTGTGACCTCCTTCAGGCAGCTACTCCCTCCCAAATCTCCTTCTATATGTTCCTGCAGTGAGAGAGGCCCTGCCCAAGGTCGCTGGCAGGGAGCTGGGAAAGCAAACCAGCCAAGCCTTCAGCCAGAGTTCCACATTCTCCAGACACTGGGAGAAATACAAAGCCACAGGATGAGGGGGGAATGAGGAGGTGCCGGTAAAGGCAGGGATCTAAACCAGCCTGAGGTTCCTTGCCTATCTTCAAGAACTCAGCCATGTAAACACTTGAAAGAAATTTAGGCCTGAGACTCTGCTATCGGAATTCTCCAACTCCTCACAGGACAAGTACTACTGGGCCAGTGTGGTGGCTCGGCAGGTAGAAGTGCTTGCTTCCAAGCCTGACCACCTGAGTTCTATCCCTAGAACCTACACAGTAGAAAAAGTCCACTCAAGAGAGGTGTCCTCCGGTCTCTACATGTTTGCAACCGTGTGCCTGCAAAAGTGTGTGCACGCACACAAATGAGCATGCCCATACACACTAATAATGAGATTTTAATCTCTATTGGTTACAAGAAAGGAAGCGGGAAGAATGGCTGGATGGAGGAAAGGAGGGAGGAAGAGACAGAGAGAGAGAGGAACTACTGACCCAGGTATTGGGGAAGTCTGTAATTTTAGCACTCTGGAAGCTGAGGCAAAAGAACCATGAAATCTGGATCAGCCTAGGCTACATAATGAGTTCCAGCCTAGCCTGGGCTACATAGTGAGACACTGTCTGCCCCCGCCCCCACCTCTATGCTGGAGGCTGCTGTGACTCAAGCCTCAGGCTCTGTCAACACCGCCCTAACAGGAAAACTGTCACTAGCCTATAAACCATCCTGATTCAACCCACTGAAGCAGGACTAGCCTGGTATGTCCCATGTCCCCCATGGCCTCCTGTCCTGTCCCATGCCTCCTCTGTCTGTATCTAGGATCCAGGCCCCTTGAGGACTCCCACAGTGGCAATCATTAATCTCTCACTTTATACCTGTTACCCACAATCCTGCTCCAGGAACAGCACCCACAGATACCCACAAAATTTTCTCCCTCTTTCCTTTTTCCCTCCTTCCCTCTCTTCCTCCTCCTTCCTTCCCTCCCTTCCCCTCTTCCTCTTTATCTCCCTCCCTCTTTTCTTCCCTTTCTTCCTTTCTGCTTTTTGTTTGGTGAGACAGGGTCTTGCTATGTAGCTCAGGCTGGTCCTGAACTCAAAGCAATGGCCCTGTCTCACCCTGCCGAGTAACAGGCATGGCTACCACGTTTTGCCTTATTTCCTTAAACTCTATGCCCCCCTCGCTTGCTTTTAAGAGAGCATGTAGAACACCCGATTACAAGCTACAAAGAGAAATAATTCCTAGATTTGTAAGCTGACATTTTAACTACCACATTGGTCTCTATTGCTTAAAACCCAGGAAATACAAGTCTGCACCAGCCACTGAGAACACGAGCCTAAAAGCTGGGATTTCTGCATGGTTTCCTTTCTACCACCCCCCCCCCCCCCCACACACACACACACAACGTATCCTGGTGTAAAATGATCTTATATTGCTCATTTTTCTCTGTAATGATTCTCAGAATGTTTTCCTGTTAACAGAAATCTCTTAGGTTAAAATTTCTAAGACTTTTTAAAGCGCCATCCCACAATGGACAAAAAGAGAATATGCTGACATTTAAATCTCTTGTTTTACATTTTATTTATCTGTGCATGTGTGTGTGCATTCGTGGAGGTCCAAAGACAACCTATGGAGTCAGATCTCTCCCTCCACCACATGGGTGGACTCAAATTCCAGACACCAGGCTTGTCAGTGAATGCCTTTAATGCTGTGCCATGTCTCCATCCTAGATAAATAAAATCATATACTGTCAACTGTTTGGAAAATGTACTAAATGACAAGACCAGTCTTTACGTTGATTTTTGATCATTTTTGTAGCATGAGTTGTAAGTAACTACTGAATTATAATGGACTCATGCTGATACATATACATATATACATATACATATACATATACATATACATCATATACACACTGCTCATATTCACACCTCACTACTCTCCTATATCTCCTTCCCCACAACTTGCCTTCCCAACAGCCTGCCTTCTGCCTTCATGCCATGTATATTTAGATTTTGCATATGAGAGGAAATGTGGTATTTTGTCTTGCTCCCCCCACCATACTATCTTCTCTTGCTCTCTCCCCTCCTCACGGTCCCCTCCCTCATTCTGTAAAGTCCTGTTCTGCTTTCACGTCATCACGCAGGTCAGCTTCTCAATGCGCCAACATGCTGCCAGCTATATGCTATGTCATGCAGCCTATCTTGAATCACCACAGCAGGGGACCAGACAGAGAGTGTCCCACAGGTTGTGTGGCTGCTTGGAGGCCATCAGTGCCAAGCCTGCCACCTGGCAGGTTTCAGTCAGTTGTTTAGCAGGACCTTGCAGCACCCTGGATGGAGGGTGGAGAGGAGTGTCGGGTGGGCGGATGCTTGACAATGAATAAAGACGGACAGACAGACAAATGAATGGCTCGTGCTGACTCCTCTCTCTCTCCACTGCTCAGGAGTAAGCCAGACAGGGAGGAAGGAAAAGAGGAGCAGTGGTTCCTAGGATGGCCTGAGTATTCAGATTGGGCAGCTGTCCCCCAGCTGTCCCCCTCCAGCTGTTCCTGGGAGTCAGCCATCTATCTCTTTGTTTGCCCAGTTCTTAGCAACTGTTGCCTTTTCTGAAGAAGGGCATAAACCAGCTGTCACTCACAGGAGGAAAAGCAGAAAGGTCAGCCCTGCAGGGAGATACTTGCGACACAGAAGACAGTCACCGGGTGGGTTCTGGAGGGTCCTTCATTTCATACACGGCTCCATCCTCACAGACTCTGTTCCCATCACCCTGGCCCTGTCACAGAGAAGCCTGGCAGGCCTCCAAGGACTAAATACAGGGCAGCTCTCTAAAACAATTCTGAATACAAACAAACACAGACCCTTTGGGCACTGAGTTTCAGAAACCTGTCTCCGACAATGGCATCTCTGGGCAGGTGCAGATGAGAGATGCTATTACGAGCCATGCGGCATATGGGATTGGTGTGGACAGGAAGACTGAAGCTGGACTGAAAATTACTGTCTGGAACTGGAATGCGTACTATAGCGATGTCTGATGGCCACTTCCAGGGTCAAAAGGTAATGGCTGGAAACAGGATAAGACCCCCGCAGAACACAAACTGTGACGTGGGAGCTGGTAGCGCTTGGGTCAGAGTCTTTCCTTTGTATGTCTTTAAAATTCCCCCTGCATCTCTGAAAATGTTTTTAGATAATGATGCTGGAAAGACGGTGCAGTTGGTAAAGTACTTACCTCACAAGCATGAGGACCTGAGCCCAACCCCAGAACCCATGCAAAATGTCACTCATAATAACACATTGTGGTGCATGATGGTACATGCCTCTAATTCCAAGAGTTAGAGAAAAGGATGCCAGGAGGAAGAAACCGGAGGACTCCCAGGGCTCACTGGCAAGCCAGTCTAGCCAAGCTGGCTAGTCCCAGGTCCCAGTGAAAGACTTTGTCTCAAAACAAAACAAAACCAAGGTAGTGCAGCCAGCAAGATGGCTCGGGCATAAAGGCACTTGCCTCCAAGTCTTATGATGAAGTTCAAACCGTGGAACACTCATGGAAGGAAAGACTTGACTCAAATCATCCTCTGGTTTCACAGGAATGTTTCAGATACCCCCTCCCCCTTCTCTGTCTGTCTTTCTGTCTGTCTGTCTCTGTTTGTCTGTCTCTGTCTCTCTGTCTTCCCTTCTGTCTCTCTCTGTCTCTATCTCTGTCTTTCACACATACACACACAGACAGAGAGAGAGAGAAGGGGAAAAAGAAAAACTAAGGTGATTGACTCCTAAGACATGACACCCAAGGTTGACCCTCTGGCTTCCACATGTATGTGCACCTACATGGACACATTTATCCACATACATGACCTTACACAATTGTGCATGCACACACATGCACGCATGTGCACACACATGCACACATACATGCAATGTAAGCAATCATCTTAGAAACTAAACAGAGCCTGGCTTAGTTAATAACACTCACTAGTACATGGTGCCACAGGTAGCACAGGTGCCTTGGGTACCCGGCGCATCCGATACACAGAAACAGCAGCATAATGAATAAGTCAAGAATGCGGGGGCGGGGGGAATAAAAGATGGGGTCAGGAGAGGATGTGGGTACAGGTGAGAGTGAGCACCGGGTAAGCATGGCAGGGGCTAACACGACGCTAGTCTATAAAGGGCATCTCACAAACTGCTGGTGCAAAACTAGTCACCCTGGACTCCAGTCTGCACTCTCATTTACACACACACACACACACACACACACACACACACACACACACACACACACAGTTTTCCACCAAGCTGCTCATCCACTCATCCCATGTCAGCCTCTGTACTGCCCAGCACCTCCACTCCTGCCAGGTACTCCTCCTCTGATCAGAAGCTTCCTCCTGGGGAGACTCTGACCTGTATTTCTACCCCCATCCCTAGAGAAGTTTTCACACTTCAAGTTCTAGCAGTTTCTTTCAGATTGAAGCACTAGCTCCAGGAGGGGGGGGGGGGGGGGAGGGTGGCTCCTGAGACTCCAGAGGTAAACAAAACACAAGTCTGGGAAAATGGAAATTTCCAAGATGCTCATGGGCCCTCTGCAGCTTTGTAGACAAAGTAAGTAACTACAGACAGACAACACTGGTGGAGGGAGAGGTTACGGGTGGGAGGGGGTGGGGGAGGGGGTGTCTGGCGGGGGGGGGGGGTAATAGGGGGGGTGCTGCCAGAAGGAGATTCTTGGACATACTGAGCTGCCTACAAATCTTTCAGAAAGCTCCATGGTTGCTTCGTTGGTGAATGTCTCCTAGGCTGGGCTGGACTTTTCAGTGATACAGCTGCTTCTGCGTCAGCCCCGCTCTGTAAGTGACCTTTCTCCCATACTCCTGTTGGTAACCCTAATGAAGATTCATTGGTTCACAGAGGTGACCTTGGTATAGTCTACTTTGGTCTGTTGTGGGCCCCCCATCTGGTGTGAGTAGATGTAGGTGCGGATGTGTTTGGTCACACCCAACAAAACTGGGAGTGAAGGGGACAAGTCATATCCAAGGTGCTACATGGATGAGTCCATGAAACCATTGATCCAGGGTCCCTAAAGACTCTAGGTTTGTCACAAGATGTGGGTCCATAGGCAAAAGAATATGCCTTTGCACATAGGCTCTCTGTGTATTATGTAGGGACTAGGCCACCAGTGGAACAGGTAACAATGTACCAGCAACTCACCTGCCAGTGGCCACCCTAGCCAAGAGTACGGGAAATGTCCTATGATGCTGGCCTAGGGAGTTGTCAGGTATCGAGGATCCACAGAAAGTCTGATATCAGCCCTAAAGAAACCATGATGCCTCCAAGGCCTCTTGCCACTCTGAGCCCGTTTCCCCACCTAAAAAACGGAGGTGGAGGTGGGTCAACCATGTGAATGTTAAGAAGCCACTTGTGGCATGGTATTCTCTAGAGGTAAGACATACTCAGTCCAAACTGCTGACCCCTTGCTTGGGCTTTCTCTATTGTTGCCCTTATTCATAGCCAGCTAGTCCCAGCCCAGCTCAAGCTGGGACCAAATCACCAGGAGGTTAAAAAAGGCTACTATGGCCCAGCACACCACCAGGGGACATCTTACAAAAACCTACAACCCCAAGACCTGGACCTGCTGAGCTGTAGAGAGGAGACCCTTGGACCTGTGTGAGCTGCCTGAGAGTCTTGCAGAGATCCTTTCCAAAGAAAGGCCCACTTCCTGCCCCTGAGCACAAGAGCAATGGGCATCCACACCTCCACACAAGTGTGGAAGAACAGAGCCTTCTTACCCATACAAGGCTGCTCAGATGAGTTGCTCAGAGAAGAGCTTTTGGCACATTCTGGAATTCTAGACATTTAAAAGATATTAAGCACTGTACTAGTAACTTTCTTGTTGCAGTGACAAAATGCTTGATAAAGGCAACTTACAAAAGGGAGGATCTATTTTTGGCTCACATGTCCATGGTCCATCATGATGTGGAAGGCATGCCCACAGACGTGTAAGGCAGGGATCACATTGCATTCTGCTGTGCAGCAATATCCTCCTGAAACATTTCCATCCTGGAGTGAGGCCCTTTAAGACTCAGAAACTAAACAACTTATAAGTCTCAGAAAATCCCTGAAATTTACAAGATTCAGAAAATCTTGGAGGAGGGAGTCTCTTTAATTAATAAAGCTTGCTGGGGAGTGAGGAGACTGACTTTTCTGTCTAGCTACCTGCAAGTTATTTGGAGAGCTCCACAGATGCAACTTTCTAAAGCTGTCATCCATGCTGGGATGGGCTTTCCATGATGCAGCCGCCTTTGAGTGGTCTCTCAAAGGGGATTCAGACCTGAGACAAGAGGCTGTGGTGCCTATTTAACACACCAAGGTAAACCTGGCCTCCAGATTCTCCCAGCATGCCCTGCCCTCTACGCTGAACTTTCCAGCCCTTCTTATCCAGAGGCTTTCATTATATAATCCAGACATTTTGGCTCTCTCAGCCCTCACATACTTTTCTGTCTCCTTTTCTGCCTGGTGACTTCACTGATCCCCTCCGGTGATGTCAGTGAACCTGCCCAAGAGCTGCCCCCAAATAAACCTGTCTTTATCCTTTAATTCAGCTTGAATTGGCTCCTTTTGTCACTGGAGAATACCTATTGCCTACTCCTGTAAGTAACTGCGTACCTATACTCTGGTAAGTAACCCCGATAAACTCATTGGTCCAAAAAGTTGGACTTTGATGTAATTGTGTCTTAGCTCTGTCATTGGTTACCTATCTTGGAACAGTAGATATTTATAAGTCTCAGGGATACCCAGAAAGATGACATAAGTCACAGCCAGGAAGCAGAGAAAGATGACTCTGGAGGGTCACTGCTCTCTTTATTCAGTTCAGGACCCCAGCCCATGGGATGGTGCTGTCTACATTCAGGATGGGTCTTCCCACCTCAGTTAACCTGATCTACAAACTCTCTCACAGACAGGGATCTGCTGCCTAGGGACTCTAGATCCTATCAGTTAACATTAGCTATCATGACCAGACAAGGACACAGGCAAGATCCACAGCAAGGGTGGATGGCAATGGCCAAGAAGAGCCCGAGTGCTACACTGTGTCCATGCCATACAGTCTCCAACGACAGTGGAACTGCCTTGTGCTGCAGAGCATTCTATCCACCACCTCCATAGGACCCACCCACTCGCTAGAGAAGTCAGACATGAAGAAAACTACTGTTCCCTTCAAAACGCTATGTTCATGCAGGGAACCTAAGGTGGCCTGCGTTACCTCTGTAACAGTAACAGTGCAGGCTCAGGAAAGATACTAGAAGGCTCTTCAAAATAATGAACACCCATTACACGGCCCTGAGGCTTAGACCTCTCATCCCAGCTATCTGGGAGTCTGGAGCAGCAGAATGGAAAGCTTAAGGTCTGCCTACAGACTACAGAGCCTACCCCGGAAACTTGGCAAGACTTTGTCTCAAAATAAAAATTAAACACGGAAAAGATATATCCCTAGCACCTACCTAGAATCCCCCAGTGAGGGGCTGGGGCGTGGCTCAGTGGTAGAGCCCCTGCCTAGAATCCCCCAGTGAGGGGCTGAGGTGTGGCTCAGTGGTAGAGCCCCTGCCTAGAATCCCCCAGTGAGGGGCTGAGGTGTGGCTCAGTGGTAGAGCCCCTACCTAGAATCCCCCAGTGAGGGGCTGGGGTGTGGCTCAGTGGTAGAGCCCCTGCCTAGAATCCCCCAGTGAGGGGCTGGGGCGTGGCTCAGTGGTAGAGTACTCACCTAACACGTACAAGGCCCTAGGTTCAATTCCCAGTGCCTCAAAACAAGAGAAAGGGAAGGAAGGGAAGGAGGAAGAAAGAAAAAGATGATAGAACATGGAGCCAGTATCATTAAGACAAGTTTCCAACTTCAGATTCTAGTTTGCATCCAAGTCCCTGGATGCAGCCAAAGACTCGCTAACCTAAGCCTGGGGGGAACCTGGCTTTATGAAGAAGAAAAACTGAATCTGATTCTGTAAGCCATTAAGCTTCTCTTCAAATGAGGCTCCGTATTTTTACAAAAATGCTAATTTTGTTTTTCAACACTGCCTGGAAGGGAAGCACGGAGCCTCAAAGCCCTTGCCAGGCTGGAGAGGAGGAAGGGGGTCGAGAATGCTCCCAGCAGCGGGAGCCAGCTCCCTTGGCTGCATATGACTCGGCAGACAGCGTGTTTTTCCCATCACCTGAGGCCCAGAGCCAATTTGTGCAAAAACAAGCTGTGGAGATAGGGGGGTGGGAGGAAGTGAGACCACACAGATAACAGGAGACAGCTGTGGGAGCCACGCTCAGGCCAGAGGCCGGGAGATTTTAATTAGAGCAGCAGAGAACCCAGCTACTGGGTGATGCACCTGGCAGCCCTTCTGTTGGCTCAGGTAATGAGGCACCCAGCCGAGGGCTCAACACATGCCACAAACACGCAATGCTTCCTAATTACCACATTTCTTGGCCCCTGGGGCGCAGTCATGCTCCCTCGTGGGGCACCCATCAAACATCTGGGAAGGAACAGGATGGCGCCCCAAGATTCTCCACCTCTCTCCCAGAGCATCCCAGGGCTTTTGAGTGCTCTGGGAGCTGTATTTTGAGGATGCTGGGACTCTAGCCAAGCAGTAACTGTCCCGCTTTGGCGGGAGGGGTAAGGGTCTGCTTGGCCTCTGATGGGGACACTAAGCAGAAGGGTGTACTGGCTGCCACCCTGGGGTACTTGTCAAGAGCATTTTGACTCTGCACAGAGGAGTCATGAAGGGGAAGGGGGTGGGAGATGACATCCTGGCTCAAACCCCAACTTGGACACCTGATGCTGGTCCTGGAGCGAGCGGTCAGAGCCTTCCCTACACTGGGCCCTGGAGAGCTCTTTTGGATAAAACAGCCTCTGGAGACCTTCCTTCTGAGCTTGGGTGTCTCAAAGACGACTGCAGCCTGCCAGATAACTGAGGCTCTGGACAGAGCCGCAAATGACCTCCCAAAGTGGTCTCATGGTGACACCAGCAGTTCCCTGGGTGCTGCGTCACAGCAGGGGACTGGCTGCAAATAAATTTGGCAGCAAGGCCAGTCTCTGAGGAATGAAGAGAAAACCTAGGGAGAAGCCCACTGATGGTTGCTGCCTGGCCACCCAGCCAAAGGACTGAGGGAAGAATAGATGGAGGTGTCATAATGATGATGGCAGTTATGGTGACAAGGGACAGTGGCAGCGATGGGGCTGGAGAGACAATGGCTTAGCTGTTAAGGGTAATACAGAAGCTGGCACGGCGGTACATACCTTTAATCCCAGCACTTGGTATGTAAAAAGAGGCAGGCAGATCTCTTGAGTTTGAGGCCAGCCTGGTCTACAGAGCTAATTCCAGGTCAGGGAGGACTACACAGAGAAGCCCTGTCTCAAAAAACATCACAAAACAAAACAAAAGAATAAATACTGCTCGAGAAGACAAGAGTTCTACCCCTAAACCCACATTGCGGGGCTCACAACCGCCTCTGACTCCAGCTCACAAGGATCCAGTGCCTCTGACTTCCACAGGCTCCTTCATGCTCACACACCCAGAATTACATAGATTCACTTAATTATGATTTTAAAGTTTAGAGATGGTAATGATAGTAATAGTGCTGGTGTTGGCAACTGTGATGGTGGAGATGGAGGCGATGATGGGGATGACGGTGATGATGGGGATGACAGTGATGGTGGGGATGACGGTGATGGTGGGATGATGGGGATGGTGGGATGATGGGGATGGTGGGATGATGGGGATGGTGGGGATGATGGTCATGGTGGGATGATGGGGATGGTGGGGATGATGGAGATGGCGGGGATGATGATGATGGTGGGGATGACAGTGATGGTGGGGATGATGGGGATGGTGGGGATGGTGGGGATGACGGTGATGGTGGGATGGTGGTGATGGTGGGATGATGGGAATGGTGGGATGATGGGGATGGTGGGGATGATGGGGATAGTGGGGATGACGGTGATGGCGGTGATGGTGGGGATGACGGTGATGGTGGGGATGATGGTGATGGTGGGGATGATGGTGATGGTAGGATGATGGTGATGGTGGAATGATGGGATGACGGGGTTGGTGGGGATGATGGTGATGGTGATGGTGGGGATGGTGGGGATGGTGGGGATGACAGTGATGGTGGGAATGACGGTGATGGTGGGATGACAGTGATGGTGGGGATGATGGGGATGGTGGGGATGATGGTGATGGTGGGAATGATGGTGATGGTGGGATGATGGTGATGGTGGAATGATGGGATGACGGGGTTGGTGGGAATGATGGTGATGGTGATGGTGGGGATGATGGGGAAGGTGGGGGTGATGAAGATGACTGTGTTAATGGAGTCCAATGGAGAGATGGTCACACTAATGCTGATGACCGTAACAATCACACACACATGTCCTTTGCTCTATAGGTCTCATTACCCTCATTTGACACTGAAGCCCAGAGATTATCATCACGGTCACAACGAACACACCTCTCTCCAAAGACATTTTAACACAGCTGTGGTTGTGTCTAAGTGATCATACACGTGTGTGCATGCATCATTATCCAGTGCAGCACCATTACTGGGCTCTCTTAGGACCCCAACACCCACCAGGGCATATGAAAATCACCTCAGGATACAGGGACCCCCACATACTGAGTGTTCTGAGGATGCTCCCAGCAGCAGGAGCAGCTCCCTTGGCTGCATGTACCCAGAATGCTGAGTGTCCTCACCCCTATGCGTGGTAGAGAGAGGATGATACAACCTGTCATCATGGAGACACTACAGCCTGGGATGCTGGCTCTGCTTCTGATGTGTTGTGTTGGTGTTGGCAGAGGACAAGAGAGGAAACTGAAGCCACAAGTTCAAATCCTGGGCCAAAGCCCAGAGAGCCTTCAATAGGCGCCGACTAGAAACATGACTGTCTTAGATCTTAATCAGCTAAGCATCGACTTGTATGCTTTTGTGTGTTTATGTGTGTGTGTGTGTGTGTGTGTACATGTGTGCATGTGTGCGTGTGTGTGCATGTGTACTAGTGTGTATGTGGGTGTGAGTAAGAGTGTGTGTACGTGTATGTGAGCATGCATGTGAATGAGTGTATGTGTATGCATGTGTCTGAGTGCATATGTGAGTGTATGTGTGAGTGTGTGTGTGAATGAGTGTGATGTGTATT
>JANHMN010000023.1:708521-719032 GCA_030674055.1 Rhabdomys pumilio
CCCTGCCTAGAATCCCCCAGTGAGGGGCTGGGGTGTGGCTCAGTGGTGGGGTTCTGGTTTAGACTCCCCTAGTGAGAGGTGGAGCCACAGTTCTGTGTTAGACTGCTGGCTTAGCATGCCCAAGGCCCTGTATTCAGTACTCCAAGACAAGACCATGCCAGAAAGCAACTGTCCGAGCATAAGAGCATAAGACTCTCTAGCCTGAGAGTCCTGTATATAGAGACAGGGTCCCCAGGGTCTTCAGGGTGAAGCAAGGGACTTACAGCTCACCCCAGAAGCTTCCGATCAGCATCCCTGGAGGATTCTTCTCCTTCAGATACCATTGGTGTCTCCTCTCTTACATCTCCCGGTGGTAAAACCCATCACTTCGAGTCCAGCTATAGGGTTCATCTATTTCTCTACCATCCCTCCAGATGGCCCCTCTCCTGCCAGGCCCTAGGCAACTCCACATTCCCTTGCTCACAACTGAGCAATCTGCCAGCAATGACTCTCACCCCAGACCCTCTTCTCTATATTTCTGTACTGAAAAAGTTCATGAGCCTGATCCTGGCACCTGATGCCAACCTCTCATATTCTGAGGACACTGCTGAGTATCTAATACCCAGTGGAGAGGTTCTTCCCACCCTGGGTCATCAGCTAACAGTCAACAGGACCCATCTGTGGTACCTTTCTCAGCTCCACCATATGACTGTTCACTGTTCCCTCTGATGGTGACTTTGCCCCAGGGCCATTGCCCTAGCTGTCCTGGAATCCTAGGCTAGAGCTCTGTGTGGCCCTAATTCCCATCCTGAGGTCTGTGTTCTATCATTACTTAAACTACAGTGACGTACTGTCACAAGCCAAGTGGTATTCCCTCTCCAAATTCATGTCCTCCTCAGACCTCACTGGGAAAAGACATTTCTCCAACAAAATGTGTTTAATGATGGAATTAAACAAGATCATAGATGAGCCAAACAGACACCCCCCAATCCAATGGGAATGTATCTGTAAAATCTGTAAGATACTGAGATACAGGGGAGATCACAAGAAGATAAAGATAGAGATTAGAATAACACACCTACAAGTCCTACTGTGGGCCCCTAGAGGCATGGGTAGCAAGAAGAACCCTCCCCAGACCCTTGGGAGGAGCACAGCCCTGTGATGGCTATCCTTAGAGTCCTGACCTCCACAGAGCTAAGGCTGCCTCAGAGACTCAGCGCTGGCTTAGGAAAAGCTGAGAGGCATTAGAGAGCTTAGGTACTCCCCAGGGGAGTACCCTCTACCTCCCTCTTTGTGTATGACAGCCCCACCATGATCTCAACAGGGGTCACCCTCCCCCTGAACCTCCAGAGAGGGGTCCCAACTGTGGAAGCTGCTCAGCATAAGCCCCAGTTCCACAGGGAGAAGTGAAGGCCAGAGAAGGTTGGCCATCCTTCTATTCAAACTCCTCCCTCCCATTCTGGACTCCGGCTCTCTCAACAGCCCCACCCTAAGCACTTTTAGGGCATCCAATGGCTCCCCTTCTGCATGTACATCCGGCTCAGCCAGGAGTCTTCCTGGGAGAACAGAATGGCAAGATGTCCGTCACTCTTCTTAGAAAGAGTGGCTTCACCTACCATCCTCCAGCAATTGGAAACAGCAAATGGAACTTTCTAGAAATAAAGGGCTTATAAGGGTTTTCTTTTTCTGACTTGTTTTTGTTGTCATCATTTGTTTGTTTTGTTGTTGTTTTGCTTTGTTTACTCATTTTTTGCAGTGGTTAAAATGCATCCCAGGGTTCAACACATGCTAAATAAGCTCTCTACCACTGAGTCATGCTCCAGCCTTTCACTGAGGGGTTCTAGGCAGGTGTTGAACCGCTGAGCCATGCCTCTAGCCCTGTGTTTGCTTTTATATTGAAACAGGGTCTTACTACATTGCCCATGCTGGTCTTGAACTCATAATCCTCCAGCCTCAGCCTCAGGAATAGCTGGGGTTATGTCTCATCCTCTTCCTCACAACCCTCATGACCCCTCTTGGCTCTTGAGATACCCCCAACCCAGAGCCTTCCTGTACCATCAACAGGATGGAGTCTTCTACCAGGTTGGAGGCTCATGGATTCTCCCCAGCGCTAGGTGTGGAACTTAGATGGACTGGCTGCCTTCCTACCAATGCCTTCTAATAGCCCCAGAGAGAGTCCACCCAGTGCAAGAGTGACACCATGGCTTCCAGATACCTGTCTTCAGGTGCACAGTATGTAGGACCCTGGAAAATGACTGCAGTGTCAGGCAAAGCCAAGGCTGGGTCCCTTACTGTGCTCCTGAATCTCTTGCCATGACTTTAAGAAAAAGTCCTTTCAAACACTCAGACAGAAGCAAGAGGCTTGTTATGGGAGAATGCAAGGTGCCTTAACTTCCCACTGGCCAAGTTAACAATCCAGGCTGTCCCATGGACCTGTGAAAAATGAGAGGCAGGACTAGGGGTGTGGTTCAGAAAGGATGCATGCTTTTAGAGGACCCTGGGTCCTATCCTGGGCACCATATACAGCAGAGCACCTGTAATCCCAGGACTCAGGAGGACCAGGAGTTCAATGATGGCCTCCACCACACAGCAAATTCAGAGCCAGCTTATTGAGAGATGTGAAATCCTGTCTAAAACAAAACAGGCCCTAGGGTAAAAAATTAGGCTGACTGTCAGCTGACCTTTGTCCTGGGAGTAGGAATCACAATATAGGAGACCTTGTCAAACAGACTTGAGCAGGTATGGCTCCACAGGAGATGCCAGGTGTCAGCAAAGGCCCTCCAGCATTGTCTAGGACCCCCAACCTCCTTTTGCTGACATGTGACAACTGGGGCCCACTCCTCACAGAGGTGGGTGCAACAGCCTGTCTGTGGCTCTAACCAAAGAGCTCACATCTCCACCTACCAGCATGGCCAGGAAAGGGAGCCCATCACCCACCAGAGCGCCTCATCACAGTGACTGGCTGAATCTCAACGTTTCAGATCAGCAGATCCTGAACACCCAGCCAGGAAACCACAAAGAATGTTCAGTGTGTTCTACAAAGCAGTTCTACAAAGCTGTTTAAAAATATCTTTTATAGAATTTCCCGTAAGAAGACAGCAGGTGGGTGAGGTTCCTCCCCTCCCTCCAGACACTCCACTTTAACGATAGTACATTAAATATGCACATATATAAATCCACACCGCCAAGGAGAATGGGAGAGACGCCATCAAAAAGCTTCAGAAGATTCCTGGAAAAAGGACAGCCAACACAGGAGTGGTATCGAGGACAGACATGGGCTTCCCTAGCTTCAGGAAAGAAGTGGTGGGCCCCATAGAACCCCCTGGAACACAGTGACACCCAGGGCAGACCCAAGATGAGCAAGGCAGAACCAAAAACAGACCTGGGCAGGCCCTGCACCAGGGCCAGCTCCACGGGCCCTCAATGCCTCACTTGGCTTAGCCTTCATTGTGGAAATGTTCAAGATAATACTTAAACATTAAACGTATGACTCACCAAACACCCAGAGCCCAGATCTACCCAAGATCAAAGGAGACCCACTCCTCCACTCCCTCCTTAGTCACACATGCGTGAAGAGAACCTAAGATGCTACCACATAATTTGAAGAAGCAGCCGCGTCATTAGGAAAATGAAATTCTGCCTGCCAGTTTGTGGACATAAATAGCATCGAAATAAATACCGTACTCTAGAAAGGATGCCTCCATCATCACGCACCCTACAGCCGGGCTTCGTGAGGAAGGATGATGGCTTATCCGGTCTGACAGTTTAAAGGTATCAAGCAATACAACAGCTAGTGGGTGGCCCTTCCATGCTCCTGAGAGCTCTGCTCTGCACGAACCCAGAATTCTTATCTCCCCCTCTATGTTGAAAGGTGGAAGCATAGATTGGGAAAAACCCCAGGCGGAGTTGGGCATAGAAGACCTGAGTGTCCTCCCAGCACTGGGGAGGCTAAGGCAGAAACATCATGACTTTGAGACCAACCTGAGTGACACAGAAAGACCCTATCTCAAAGAGCAAACAAAAGAGTTAGGAATGGGTGTCGGGAGGGTTTGCTTGGCATGCGTGAAATCTTGGGTTTGATTTCCCAGCAACCGCATAAGCAGAGAACGGTAGTGCACACCTGTAATCCTAGCCATCCAGAGGGTCTGTTCTACATAGTGAGTTCTAGGACAGCCAGGGGTATGTAGTGAGACACCGTCTCAAAATCAAACACAAAAGGGAAAACAAACAAAAGAAAAAATGCACAGATACAGGCAGGGGCTCCAAGAACAAGTTGTATTCTTGTATATTCTTGACATCGCAACCCTCCTACTTCCACCCATTCTGATACAGGGGTCTCTGAGGGCAGCTGTGAGGGAAGCTTCCACCCATGCCCAGGAGATGAAGCCTGGACCTCCCAGAATACCAGCAGGAGGCTGACTCACCAACCCTGTAGTCACTATGAGTACAGCCCTCAGTGCGTGGCTGACTCATTTCTCCAGTGTCCCCTCCTATGCCTTCCCCACACACTGAAACACACATGATCTGTGGACCTATCACACGCCAGGCTTGGTAAGCCTGTATCCCATTCAGATTTGGGGGGTTGAGCTTCAGGTGGGGGGGGGCAGTGTGCACTCCATTGGCACTGGCTACCTCATCTCACTCTGAACCTGGCACTCTAGAATCTCAGGCCAAATGACATCACAGTGTCCTGTTGCCTTGACAACCAACCTCAGCATCTCAAGATGGTTGCTGTTCTCTTATATCTCTCCCCATTGCTGGCACCAGAACAGATCAACAATTAGTCCCGGAAATACCTTGTAAGCTTAGAGAGGTCATTGCTGGGTTGCGTGTGTGTGCGTGTGTGTGCGTGTGTGTGTGTGTGTGTGTGTGTGTGTGTGTGTGTGTGCGCGCACGCGCGCGCGCGCGTGCTCACACATATGTGGAGGTCAGAAAACAACCTGAGCTCTTGCTCTCAGTGCTATTTGCTGGTATTTTTGTTTTGTTTTTTTGAGTGTCTCTCCCAGGCCTGGAACTCACCAAGTAGGCTATGCTGGCTGCCCAGCAAACCTAGCTCTCTCAGCCTCCTCTGTGCTGGTTCCAAAGGGCCCACTACCTCACCTAGCTTCTTTAAATAAAAAATATACATAAATATATTAGTATAAATATATATTCAAATATATTAATGTAAATATATATGAATACAGATATATTAAAGTTTTAAAATATATTTAAACACAAATATATGAATATAGATATATTTAAATAAATATTTGGATCCATTTAAACTAATATGTGAATATATATATCTAAATACATAAGTATTTAAATACATGAATATATAAGTATAAATACATATTTGAATACATAAGTATATAAATACATATATTTATATGGAGTCTGGAGATTGATCTCAGGTTCTCGTGTTTACAAGCCTTTTTATCAACTGAGTTAACTCTCCAGCCCTATTACTGGATTTTGTTGTTTGTTTTGGTTTTATTGTTTGTTTGTTTGTTTGAGACAGGGTCTCATATAGCTCAGGCTGGCCTCAAACTTACTATAAAGTTCAGGTTGGTCTTGAACTCCAGACCATTCTGGAATGCTGCAATGGCTGATGTGTGTTATCCGCCCAGTTCATCTGAGCAGTCAGAAGTTTTGGGTAATGAGCCCCTACCACAGAAACCACCATACACACTCATGGGCCATTCCTACCTAGACCATGACTCTAGCTAGCGATCGCTTCTCTGGCTTGAGTGACAAGCAAGCTCTGGGCCTTTGCTTTTAGAAGTGATTAAAAACAAGAGCTGCAAATGACATTCAGTGCTCAGATAGGAAACTCTCGAAAGGCTAAAAGTTAAATGAAAAACAAACAAAAACCCAACTTGGGGTTGGATGACACATCAGCCACACAAGCACGGGGACCAGAGTTGGGATCTCTAAAACCCACATAAAAAAGCTGGGTCAGGTGTTTGTATTCTTAGTTCCTGGAAGGCTGATAAAGAAATCCCATAGGTTTCTACCTAGACAAGACTAATCACCAAGCTCCAGGTCAAGAGAGAGACCCTGTCTCCAAAAAAAAAAAAAAAAAAAAAAAAAAGAGCCTGGATATTGATCCCTGGTGCACACGTGGGCATGCATGCACGAGAGCACACACACACACACACACACACACACTAGCATTTGCTCGCACACATGTACAAATTCCAGCACAGTTAACATTTGCTGTGACAGATGCCAACCTATCGACAATATTCTTTACATATATAGCTATTTTGGGTTAAAAGGCAACGAACCAAGCTTGTGAACCTGAGTCTCTATAAAGCACAAACTCATATCATCTCCCAGACACAGTGGGAAGTCTCTCACAAAAGGCTGCCCTGTTCTCACATTCCATGAGCTGGTCCCGACAGGTCCCCAAGAACCCACTCTATGACTTCATTTAGGTTCCTCATCAACCCTTTGAGGGAAACAGCATCACACCCCACCAAAATAAAGTATTTAACTACTGCAAAGATAAGGAAGGGCAGCCCTTGTTTGAGAAGCCTGTACTCACTCTCTGGGTGGGTTGTAATTTTGCTCCCACGTGTCTGTCTTTCTAGTAACTCAAAATCTATGTTTAAAATGTCTCTTAGCACCAGCCTGCCCGACGACCAGCATGTGATCACCAGGACACACAAGATGGAAGGAAAAAGCCAACTCCAAGTTGCTCTCTGACCTCTCCTGTGTAAGTCAAAATATACCCCCAATAAATAAATAAATGTAATTTTAAATCTTTAGAATTATTTTATGTATGTGTTTATTTGCCTTCGTGAGTGTTTGTGCACCCTGTGTGCCTGGTGCTCACAGAGGTCAGAAGAGGGCAGCAGACTTGGAACTGGAGTCACGGATGGTATGTGAACCAGGGTTCTCTGGAAGAGCAGCTGGGACACTTACCCACTGAGTATCTCTCCAGCTCCAATGAATGTGTTAAGAAACCTCAACTCTGCTTCACAATAGCCCTCCTGAAGTTCTCTTCCAATGTGAGATCATGGTTCTGATTTTATCAAAATCAAGGTCTCTTTAGAGATACGAGATCCTCCTCCAGCTGCTGTGGGCCACAGTGTGGAGCTTGCCTCCCTCCCCGCCTCCAATGGCAGATTTCCCTTTTCCAGAAACTTCATATCAACGAAATCACCCATACACAGTCTCCCATGCCTGGTTTCTTTCACTAAGCTTCGTGTTTCCAGAGGAAGCCTTCAGGTATTGTTCCTGTTCGTGGCTGAGTCATATTTCATTATAGCCTACCGATGCTTTCTCCTTTTTCATGGCTGACTGATATTCCACTGTATGGGCATACCGCATTTTGTTTAGTCCTTTGTCTACTGGTGTATCTGAGGTACTGTGAGCAATGCTGCTGCAAGCATTCATGCACAGATGTGCCTGGATACCTATCTTCAGAGCTTAGGGTGTCTGCTCAGATGCTGAATTTCGGAGTCATGCATTAATGAAGGTTCCACTTTTCAAAATTACCTTCACTTGTGGGGAGGTGAGTATGCATGCAACAGCATATGTATGTGACAGTCAGAGGATAATGTGTGGATAACATGTGGATGTCAATTCTCTCCGTACATCATGGGGATTGAACTCAGGTCAAGAGGCTTGGTAGCATTCACCTTTACCCATGGAATGATCTTACTAGTTCCAATATTTTACTGTTTGAGAACCTGCTGCCTGGACTCTTCTCCAGGCTATACCGTTTTACATCAGTAACATTCAACACGTTATCTGCCCCCCTCCCCTCTCTCTCTCTCTCCCACCCTGTTTTTTGTTTGTTTATTTGTTTGGGTTTTGTTGTTATTATTGTTGTTTGGTTTTTGGTTTGTTTTTGAGATAGGGTTTGCCTGTGTAGCCTTGTCTGCCCTGGAATTTACTCTGTAGAGCAGGCTGGCCTCCAGCTCAGAGAATCTTCCTGCCTCTGCCTCCTGAATGCTGAGATTAAATGCATGTCCACCACTGCCTGGCTCAACATCTTATTTTCTGTTTTATTTTGCTTTTAATATGGTCAACAGGAGTGGCCTTTGGACACCTCAACTTTGTGAGAACAGTAAGACCCAGATGTTTGAATGACCTGAGGCAGGGACAGAAGGTCCTATCTGGACAAGGACCCCAGGATCCCACAGAACTGTCCTCAAAGGGACAAACATGCTACCTGGAGCTAATGACTGAGCAGGGGAAGAAGGGGGCTATGAATCTTCCCTTTATATGAGACTCCAAGCCAAGTGGCAGGCAACTCCTATGAATGTCTAACAGTCTGTTTCAGAGCCACCTCCAGCAAGAAGATTTTGTATGGTTCCTTCATTCCTCTCCCCACATCTAAAGCATTCTTATTTAAAGGACTTATGCCTTGAGACAAGCAAAATGACCCAAGTGTCTCTGTGGGTTTTGATTAGGAGGAGGGTAGGTACTATTAAATGGTGTTAAAACCAGTTCTTGCCTGGGTGGTGGTGGCCCACATCTTTAATTCCAGTACTAAGGAGGCAGAGGCAGGTGGATCTCTGTGAGTTCAGGGCCAGCCTGGTCTACAGAATGAGTTCCAGGACAGCCAGGGCTACACAGAGAAACCCTGTCTTTAAAGAAACAAACAAAAGAACACAACAAAAAACCCAGTTCTCATGGTTCAGCAAGGTGAATTAGTGCATCAAGGGGCCTGCCACCAAGCCTGACAACCTGAGTTCATTCCCTGGTACCTACATGTCTGAAGGCAAGAAACAATCCCTGCAAACTGTCTTCTGCCTATGTTAGCAGAATGTGTGAAACTCTCAAGTGTGCTCAACCAGAGTCTTCCCTCACTGTGCTCTTTCCTTGGCTACGCTGTGTTTGGTGTTGTCTGCAGTGAGGACTAAACCCAGGGCTGCATGCTTGCTGGCACGTGCTCTGCCACTGAGTTGCCACAGTGTGCACTAGTGTGCACACTTTCCACCTTTGTCATCGCTAGAATGGGCTGAGCTGGTGACAGTGGTAGCTGCAGAATGGGAGCGATGGGACAGGTGGTTCCAGGACCACTGGTAGCAAGGGATGTCTGAAGCGCTTTGAGCGGCCCGGGACAGATATCAGGAACTGCAGGCTCCAGTCATAGGAGGAAAGACTCAAGGGCAGAGGGTTCTGACACCCAGGACCCAAGAGTTCTAACACACCTAAGGCCAGTTTAGGAGCAGAGACACCAGCAGATGCTGCCCTCTGCTGCTACTTGCTCCGGTGGCTGTAACTGTTGGGGGAAGGGGTTTACAATAGTACCAAATGGATCAGCTAGAGCCCAGAGCAGAGAACCTCCAAGCATGAATACCCAAAGCTACAAGCCTGTCGCTTCTAAAGCCAGGAGCAGTTTATCCCTGCTCTCAGTGTAGGGCTCCGAGCCTCTGCCTCTGCCCTTCTGATCTTTAGGTACTCAAGAACTCAGAACAGAGAGTCGTTTACCCACAATTCCTATCTAGGTAGACCAGGACTCCAGACAACTCATTTGTACCAGCATCTGTGTTTTACCTTGATGAGCATAAACCTTACACTGTCTCAGAAATACAGTGTCACAGCCGGGTAGTGGTGGCACACGCCTTTAATCCCAGTACTTGGGAGGCAGAAACAGGTGGATTTCTGAGTTTGAGGCCAACCTGGTCTATAGAGTGAGTTCGAGGACAGCCAGGGCTATAAAAAGAAACCCTGTCTTGGGGGGCGGGGGAGGGAAGAAAGAAAGAAATATAGTGTCAGGCCGCTGCAAACACCAACGGAGAAAGGGAGTGAGTGAGGGGTGAGTAAGGAGTGAGTGAGGAGTGAGTGAGGGAATGAAGATACAGAGGGACCCCTGAAATCCCTTCCAGGATCAGTGAGAATTCAGAAGTGTCACCCCAAATCAAGACATGGCTGGCAATGGGTACGTCATAATGGCCTTGGCTATGGGATGGAGTCAGGGACAAAATCCGGTTTCACGAGTCCTTAGAAGTGGGGCTGTATTGAGACAAGTCACCGCTCCCAGACCCGACTGGAAACATCCAGATGTTCCTGGATGGCCCTGTGCCTATTAGTGGCTCCTGTTACAGGAGACAGTGTGGCACTGCTCCCCAAGATCCTTCCCTGAAGACCATCACTAACACACACACACACACACACACACACACACACACCATCACAAAGATAAGCCACCTCTCTTACACTATCAGGGCCTCATCCTCCAGGTGACACCACCGGTCCTGGCAAAGAATGCTTTTCCATTTCAGTAGACGGTGTGTGTGTGTGTGTGTGTGTGTGTGTGTGTGTGTGTGTGTGTGAAGTTGAGCAGGATGCAGGTGTTCCAAACCATCAAAGCCATGGGTTTCTGGAGTCATCAGGGGGAAGCAGGGCAGAGCTTTGTGCCAGGCAATCTCTCCCAGCCTTGTCTCCTGCTTTCCCTCTGGCCAGTGACAGCATACCGCCCCCCTGCTGGTACCCCTCTTTGGGATTCAGAACCTCCTGTAGCCTTTCAGACCTGCCCCACCACACACACACACACACACACACACACACACACACACACACACACACAC
>JANHMN010000023.1:734446-764722 GCA_030674055.1 Rhabdomys pumilio
GGATTCTAGGCAGGGGCTCTACCACTGAGCCACACCCCAGCCCCTCATTAGGGGATTCTAGGCAGGGGCTCTACCACTGAACCACACCCCAGCCCCTCACTGGAGGATCCTAAGCAAGTGCTCTACCACTGAGTCATGTTTTCAGTCCCAGGCTGGGTGTGGACCTTCTGCAGACGTGTGAACTGGTGAGAAATGCCCCTGCAGGGGAGCAAATAAGACTCTGCTTGTGTAGCACTTTCTAGTATTTGAACTTCGCACTGTCTGTCACACTCATCAGGGAAACGTATTCCACTAGAGACTCTTGGACATCAGTCCTGGCTTGAAGGGACGAAACAGAAGGCCGTCAGAATCCCCACTGGTCCTAGCCCCCAGACTCAATCCTCAAGGGTACAGGCTTTGAAGTTCTTCCCCTAGGGATGCACAGGACTTGGTTTTACTCCACCAAAGTGGTAAGACATCCACCCTGTGAACTGGAAATTTCTGGTTTCATTGGAAAGTCGGTATGTCAAATGATGTTTTGCTGGGCACACAGGTGACAAACTGTCTTGCTAAAGCAGACACATGAAAGAACGCCTGATGAAGGAGTATGAATATGACCCCACAGACAGTGGGCGCTGGAGCACTGGTTTGGTTTCTTCTGCCTGGCTATTCTTTGCTGAAAACACGCATGTCTCAGTTTGCCTTACATAGTGTTGTTGAGCTCTGTTTGTGGTAACACAGCCATTGAGAGAAACCTTGCAGCCTCAGCAAGCCTTGCGTTTTCTTCAGAATTGAACTACAGCTGCTGGTTCCTGCGTGGTGTCTGTCTGCCAGGAGGACTGGTCTGCAGCTGCTGAGTTGTATTTGGTGTTTGCTATGGGACCCAACTGCTAACAAAGAAAACTGAGTTTGCCCCCAAAGAACATTGCCGAACAGGTCCACTTCCCCCATATCCTAATAACTTTTCTACTGCTCTGGTGGGTGGTGGGCTAGAACAGAGGTTGAACATTTATTAAATGTAGGTTGCAACTATTCTATGCCTACAATCCTGTGTGTGGTCCATGTCTAGCTTACATGGATACTGATATCATTCTTGCTGGTGGACTGTCTTCTTGAATGGTTTTAAAGATGCCAGCAGATCTGCTGTGAGCTCATGTGCAAAGAGTCATATGGTAAGGGACTGGGGCAGTCTCTAGGGATAGCAAAAAAAAGGGGGGGGGGTGCAGATATAACTGCCAGGAAGTGATGCTACCAAAAAGTACAGGAAAATACCTGCCCTGGTCCTACCTAGGAGAGGACTCTGCACTGGCAGTGATGAGGCCTTCAGAAGACCATGCTGAGCTGTGCCTGGACATCAGTCTGTCTTTAAACACCATGAAATAGATGCTGCTTCACACCACTAGTCTGTAGTCATATGTTACACAGCTACAGAATAGAGATCCAATTCAAAGCAGGAATCAAAGAAGAAAAGATGCTGGGAATGGGGCCTGCCTAGAATTCCCCAATAGGGGTCTGGGGCTAGGGCTCAATGGTAGAGCACCTGCCTAGAATTCCCCAATGAGGATTAGGGTGTGAGGCTGGGTTGTGGCTCAGAGGTAGAACAATGGCTTCGCATATGCAAGGTCCTGGGTTCCATTTCTTGCACTGAAAAAAACAAACAAACAAACAAAAAAGACTAACAAAAACAGTATAGGAATTCAACATATAATTTGAAGACAACTAAAAACTATTAACATTAAATGAGATCTCTATGTCCCTCCTTCCCAGACAGAATTCAAGTGAATAAAAAAATGTGAACAAATCACAAGATTAAGAAAATTTGTAATATTGCATAATATTGTTAGGAGTCTCTAAACACTATAGAAATCATAAGTGTTAATGCTTGGTAATCTTAAACATTAAAGTAAAATGTCTTATCATTAAAAGAAATTACATCCAGTTAGAATATGGTGGCTGTCTTAGCCAGGGTTTCTATTCCTGCACAAACATCACGACCAAGATGCAAGTTGGGGAGAAAAGGGTTTATTCAGCTTACACTTTTCACATTCATCACCAAAGGAAGTCAGGACTGGAACTCAAGCAGGTCAGGAAGCAGAAGCTGATGCAGAGGCCATGGAGGGATGTTACCTACTGGCTTGCTTCCCCCCACCTTGCTCAGCTTGCTTTCTTATAGAACCCAGGACTTCCAGCCCAGGGATGGTACCACCCACAATGGGCCCTCCCACTCTTGATCACTAATTGAGAAAATGCCTTACAGCTGGATCTCAAGGAGGCATTTCCTCAAATGAAGCTCCTTTCTCTGTGATAACTTCAGCTAGTGTCAAGTTGCCACACAAAACCAGCCAGTACAGTGGCACACACCTGTAAGCTCAGCATTCCCAGGGCAGAAGGATCACAAGGCTGAGACTAGTGTGAGCTCCAGAGTGGGATCACAATTTAAAACAAACAAATAAACAAACAAACAAAAAACCCAAACATTTGAAAGGCAAAACAGGAACTATGTTGCTAAGCATGGTGGCTCATGCCTATAACAGAAATAGAAACAGCAGGGGTGGGCACTCAAGGCCAGCCTGGGTTATATAAGATATTCTCTATATAGACTTGGTCTGGTGCTGCTTGTATTCAGAAGGAGGGGAAAGAAGAGGAGGGAGAGGGAGAAGGGAAGGAGGAGGAAGAGAGGGGGAGGAAGAGGGAGAGAAGGGGAGGAGGAGGGAGGGGGGAGGAGGGGGGAGGAGGAGAGAGAGGGGGGGAAGAGGGGGGAGAGGGGGGGGAGGAGGGAGAGAGGGGGAGGAAAAGAACAAAGTTTATATATACTTACATATATAATACCTATCACAAAAGGGTCATCTTTAACCTTCAATATTAAATTAAATATGATTAAATCTACAGACACCATTTGTAAAAAGTATTTTATTTGTATTTTAAAATTATGTGTGTGTGAGGAGTGTGTGTGAGAGACAGTGTGCGGGTGTGTGTGTATGTGTGTTTGTGTGTGTGTGCTTTCCTGCACACATGTGTGCAGTGCCCATGGAGGCCATATCCCCTGGATCTGTAGTTAACAGACAGTTATGAGCTTTATGGGTACTGGGAAACTCAAGCCCTTTGCAAGAGCAGTATGTGCAGACAGAGACACCATCTTTAACCTACTGAGGTAAAATCTTATTTTAAAAACAGGCTGGGAAGATGAATCAGTGGGTAGTGTTTGCTTTGCAAGCTTAATGACTTGAGCTCAGTCTCCAGAACTTACACCACCACCACCACCACCACAACAACAACAACAAAAGTTGAGCAGTGGCACACACACCTTTAGTCCCGGCACTTGGCAGACAGATACAGGGACATGAACAGAAACCAGAAGCAGCCATCAGGGGTCAATTCCCATCTTTTAGAGCCCATTCCCTTGGAGGCAGGGTTTCTCTTAAGGCTGGGGCGAGTGTCTTGGCCTGGCTGGAAACCAGCAGACCCTAGGAGTCAGTCCTCTTGTCTGCTCCCTCGGAGAATTTGTGGGAATGTGACCTATCATGTGGCGATGGCGTCGGTGTTCCAGTCTTCAGGAAGAGCTCTTCCCCCTGAGCCATCTCTCCAGACTCACCTTTTTTTATTTTTCGTAGTTCCACTTTAAATATTTATTGTGTGTGTGATTGTGCAAGCCCATGTATGTCACAAAAATATGCTAAGCAGTGGTGGCTCACACCTTTGATCCTAGCACTCTGGGAAGCAGAGCTGGAGGCCAGCCTGGTCTATAGTGAGTTCCAGGACAGCCAGGGCTACACAGAGAAACCCTGTCTCCAAAAAACAACAATACCAAACCAAATAAAACAAACAAAGAAACACAAACATGGGCCTGTCGAGAAGATGTCTCAGCAGGTAAAAGTACTTGCCACCAACCCTGATGGTTTGAGTTTGATCCCTGGTACCTAGGTGGAAGAAGAGAACTGGCTCCTGAGAATTGCCCTCTGACCCACACGGGCACACACTATGGCATGCATGGGAGCACACACATCCAAGAACCTGATGATATGGTTTGGGGTGGGGAGGGGACAGGCGACTCCCCAATGCAAGGAGCAGCAGCACCTGCTTTGATGCTGTGGTGGTTTGAATGAAAATGGCTCCCACAAGTTTTATAGGGAGCGGCACTATTAGGAGGTATTGGAGTAGGTATGGCCTTGTTTTAATTCATTCAATTCTGCATGAATTAAAATAAAACCCTTTCTCTCTCTCTCTTTCTCTCTCTCTCTCTCTCTCTCTCTCTCTCTCTCTCATCTTTTTTCCTTCTTTGTGAGCTTCAACATTTTGGGATGGATGATTCATTAAACAGCAGTGTTACATAACCACCACCTACTTTGGAATCATTTTGCCCCCAACCATGCATATGCCTTCCCCTGCAGCCTTGGTCATCTGCCAGTGTTTCTGTCTCTGTGATGGATTCCTCCATCTGTTCAGGATTGGCACCAGAGCCCGCCAGCCCTGTGACAGCTTCCCTCCCCTTCAGTCCAGTTACCCATGAAGTAACTCAGCTATGCCTCACTCCCTCGTGTGCTTTAGCCCAAGCATAAACCTTCACCCTGAGGTGAGCAACCTTCACCCTACCCCACTTTCCCCAAACTGGGTCCTCCCTCCACAGATTACCACTCTGCAGCAGCCACAGACCTCGCTCTTTCCCCACCCCACAATTTCAAACCATGTTTCCACCAGGCAGAGCCTGCCCTATCCCCATTGATCCTGTCTCTCTGTTCCACTGTCATCTGTTGTGTGGCTTTTCCCAGAGAGATGAACATACATGTCTGTCTGTCTATCCATTCCCGAGAGGACACCAATGGACAGATAGACCAAATTATCCAACTCAAGTGACTCGGATTGCTGTTTTAACCGGGATTACAGGAGTTTGGAGAACTCAGAAGCCACAACACCATCACCATTATGTCCTCAAAAGGGGAGGACGATACATAACTGCCTTCAGCAAATCCGTGGCTGCCTATGACTCAGAAGGGGCGGGGCCTCACAAGCCTCGCCCCCTAGCAATCATTAACTGCCTATAAAACTTCGGGAGGGGTGGGGACCGATGAGCCACTCCTCTCTAGCAATCATTAACTGTCTATAAATTCTCACAAGAGTGGGGCCTCCTGATACCCTCCCTCCCTGCCTCAAGACTGAAAGCTGAGGATCTAGTCTTGTGCAGGTCTCCTGGTGATCATGCTACTGACAGATGAACACAAGGGCTATGTGGAAGCCAGAGGACAACGGTCTGTATTGCACCTACTATCCCTGGACCCTGGACAGGCTACTCCAATGCAAGGAGCAGCAGCACCTGCTTTGATGCCGTGGTGGTTTGAATGAAAAGGGCCCCCACAAGCTTTATAGGAAGTGGCACTATTAGGAGGTATTGGAGTAGGTATGGCCTTGTTGGAGGAAGTGTGTCACTGGGGGTAGGCTTTGAGGTTTCAAATGCACAAGCCAAGTTCAGTTCCATGCTCTCTTCCTGCTGCCCATCGATCTAGATGTAGAATTCTCAGCTACCTCTCTGACACCATGTTTGCCTGTGTGTAGCCGTGCTTCCTGCCACAATGACAAAGGAGTAAGCCTCGTGTTTTAGTTAGGGTTTTCCTGCTGTGAACAGACACCATGGCCAATGCAAGTCTTATAAGGACAGCATTTAATTGAGGCTGGCTTACAGGTTCAGAGGTTCAGTCCATTGTCATCAAGGTGGAAACATGGCAGCATCCAGGCAGGCATAGTGCGGAAGGAGCTGAGAGTTCTACATCTTCACCTGAAGGCTGCTAGCAGAATACTGACTTCCAGGCAGCTAGGACTAGGGTATTAGAGTCTATGCCCACAGTGACACACCTACTCCAACAAGGCCACACCTCCCAACAGTGCCACTCCCTGGGTCAAGCATAAATAAACCATCACACTCTGAGCCTGTAAGCCAGCCCCCGTTAAATGCTTTCCTTTATAAGAGTTGTTGTGGTCATGGTGTCTCTTCATAGCAATAAACCCCCAATGAAGACTCCCACCTTCCACTCAGTCTTAGCTGAACACCTGGAAAGTGTCTCCCACAACCCAGTAAATGTATGTCAGGCGAAACAATAAATGAAATGAACCTGAGTCAATTTTGCCAAAATCTACTTACTGGTAGAGAAGACATACTTCTTGGAAGATACTTGAAAAGCCCCTTTCCTAGCTTTTTGAGGGTCTTTAAAATATATGCAATGCAGGGAGTTAAGCAGAATAAATTTGGACAGCCTTGCTATATTTTGGCTGGAACATAATTTAAAAGTGCCATATTTACATTAAGATAGAAACCCAGCGTGGGGCTGGTGAGATGACGGCTCAGTGGCTAAAACTGCTTGCTTCCAAGCCTGATGATTTGAATTTGAACCAACTCCCAAAAGTTGTCCTCTAAACATCATACATGTGGTTTGATGTACATCATACACACACACACACACACACACACACACACACACACACACACACACTAAAAAAAGAAGAAAGATATAAACCCATAAAGATGTCAACTCCTACGTGCTAGGGGCTGTAAGGTCACTAAGAGTGCATCAGACTTGGGAAGAAAACATTTGTCTTCCTCCACAGGGTTGTTCTGTGGGAACCAAGGGACAGACCAACCTGTCCTCCCCCTCCCACTCGGCCATCCACTCCTCAGATGGCTGATCTGTCCCACAATGGAGCACACATGGCAACTCAGGTGCACAGCAGCCAGTCCCCTATGCTGTTTGCCTTCTGAAAGCACGACTCGCCCATGAGCTGGTGAGCCATCACGTCCTAATGTTGACTCACACCCCTCTGTGTGTCAGGTCACACGTGTCTTTTTACCAGTGACAGACATCTTGGTTGTTCCATCTTTGTGAATAATGCTACGGAGAACATGGGTGAGGGGGTGGCCATGCAGCCATGACAGAGCACTAAGGCAGCTTGTGAGACCCTGGGTCCCATCTCTCCAAGACCAAATCAAACAGACAAAAGATGGTTATGCAAATTATCAATTCAACTCCTAGGTTCTGCTTAAGTTATTCAGAAGAGAGTTGCTAGAGGTCAAAGCAATCCCATGTGGTTTTTTGTTTGTTTGTTCGTTTTTGTTGTTGTTTTGTTTTGTTTTTTTGGTTCTGTAACTGTGAACTGATCCCAGGGCTACAGGGCTGCAAGACAAGAGCCCTAACAATGAGCAGCACCCTGGTGCCCATGTTTCGTCTTCTAGAAAGGGCTTCTTCAGAGCAGCCAAAAGATAAAAGCAATCTATATCTCAAGAGGTCAGCAAAACCGCACAGCATGCTCCATCCCTACAGAGGGCTCCAATCCAGCCCCAGAAGAGGACCAGGGCAGGAAGATCCCTCCTCAGCTCTCTAGCTCCCTCCTTCATAGAGGATGGTGGTTTGGACCAGAGTGGGAAGCTTGGAGCAGATTCACCAGGCTGTCCCAGTACTGGAGAGTTCCAGCCAGAAGGTATCTTCCTTGTAATGAAGGTATCTTTGGAGCTTTGATGAGCCTGTTCTGATGGACGTGAATCGGCTGCCGGATCTCTTCAACTCAAGGGCTGCAAGCGGCTGGGCATCATCTTGCCACTGGCGTGTCTGGAACCCAGCCAGGACACCACATTAGGTTTGCATGCAGGGGAAACTGTTGCTGGTTACTGTCGCAAACACACTTCCGAGAGTTTTATACATCTGACTTACGTGGCTCCCTTCCATTTCTAATTAACTGAAGGTTTATTCCTGTCAATATTGCCAAATGCTGCTAGCATCTATGGAATCTTACAGTTTTAAATCTAGTATACAGCTGAAGATGACCTTGAACCCCTGATCGTCATGAATACTGGGGCTACAGGAATGCACCAGCATTCCTGGATTGAATAGTGCTGGGGGGTAGAACCCAAGATTTCGTGAATACTCGGCAAGCACTCTACCAACTGAGCCTCATCCCCAACCCTAAATCATTTTTATTAACTTGCATCAGTATCAACTCAATTTGATTATGTCTTAACCCTTTTTTAAAAAATTCACGATCTTGCCAGGTGGTGGTGGTACATGCCTACAATCCCAGCACTAGGTGGGGGGGGCGGGGGGGGGGGGGCAGAGGCAGGCGGATCTCTGTGTTTGAGGCCAGCCTGGTCTCCAGAGCAAATTACAGGATAGCCAGGGCTACATAGAGAAATCTTGACTTGAAAAATCAAAAATAAATAAATAAATAAATAAATAAAATTAGAATAGTTAATTCTAGATTCACTTGTCAGTGTTTTCTTTAGGATTTTGGCATCTGTACTCCATTAAACAGCCCATCAGGACTTCTATGACCCTGTGAGACTGTAGGCATAATGCTGCCCTCATGGAATGAATTGGGAAGTATCCCCTTCCAGCTTTCTTCAAAGACTATAATTGCTCATTAAGTGTTTGAATTTCTTGTCAGCAAAACCACCTGGGCCAGGCCTGGAGAGATGGCTCAGTGGTTAAGAGAACTGGCTGCTCTTGCAGAGGACCTGGGTTCAGTTCCCAGCACCTACGTGGCCACCCACAACCACCTTACACTCTAGTATTCAGGGGATCAGATGCTCTCTTCCGGCCTCAAAGGGCACTGACTACACATAGTACACAGACAGACAAAATAAATCTTTTTAAAAAAATATCTGGGGTACAATCTATGTTATGAGGAGCTTTTAAATTATAAACACCATTTCTTTATGTTTCTTTCTTTTTTTTTTTTTTTTTTTTTGAGACAGTCTCATTATGCAGCCCAGGACAGCATAACAACAGCAGCAGCCATTGTCCCGCTTCAGCCTCTGAGGAGCAGGATCACAGGTGGACAGCAACAAACCTGGTTTCTTGTGTTTGAATGTTTAAAGTTTTGTTTAGAGAGAGAGAGAGAGAGAGAGAGAGAGAGTGTGTGTGTGTGTGTGTGTGTGTGTGTGTGTGTATCCACACAAGTGATGAAAGTTCAGAGAAGAACTTTCAGGAGTTAGTTCTTGCTTTCAACCATGCTAGAACAGTCTCTGGCTTGTTTCTGTACTTGGCTGTAGCTGTTTTCCTGAGTTTCCAGCTGACTCTCCTACCCCCACCTCCCATTTTGCCATGGGGTTACAGATGCTTCCACTCGTGATAATTTTCCTGTTCCCACGATGCATCTTTCCCTTGCTTGCCTGTTGCCCACTGTGTTCTTACATGTCGAGGTTCAGCGTGGAGCAGAACAGCAAAGCTTTCTAGGGCTCTACTTTATATAATGTCATTGGGCCGGTCACCACATTCAGTCCTGTTAGGGGCCACTCTACACATGACTGTACCCAGGAGTGACAGAGCTGCCTACCAGTGTGTGTCTGCCCATGTGTAGCATGGACAGCTTACAACTTAACTTTGCTTTAAATATCACTATAACTACTTTCTACAGGAACAACACCTACTCCATGTTAAATATTTGTTCTTTAATGTTTTTGAGCTAGTGAGATGGCTTAGCAGGTAAAAGCACCTAATGACAAGCTGGATGGGCCCGAGTTCACTCTGTGACCCTCACTGTGAGAGAACTCAGTCCTGCCAGTTGCCCTCTGACAGACAGACAGACACAGACACAGACACACAGACACACACACACACACACACACACACACACACACACACACACGGAGAGAACATAATTGAAACTTTAAGTATTTTATTAGCATATATGATACATTTCATATTTCATACATGTACATGGTGTAATTCAATCAAATATGCCAACACCTATCAGTCTTTCCATCTTCCACAGCATTTTTTTGCTTCAACTATCAACAGCTAAGCAACCACACGAAGCTGGGCTGTTGTCACCGACAGAAGCCCATTTGAGTGGAGTCTGTAACGATTAGCTTGGCTTATGAATCTGGAGGCTGAAGGCCAAGATGTTACACCAAACGGCCGTCGAGCTGGTCCGCAGAATCCCGCGGTAGCGTCAACACCACTTGACAATACGAAGAGGGTGTTTCTGTTATGGTTTGGAATATGCGGTATTTCCACAGCCTCCTGCTGGCATATTTGGTCCCCAGCTGGTGGTACTATTCTGGGACATTCTGCAAACTAGGATGGGGAACTAAAGTAGGACATCACTAGGGGCACAGGCCCGAGAGAGGAATGGTACAGGCAGCAAAGCTGGAGGGCAGCGCCCTCTGACATCACATATGGAGCCATAGGATTTGGTGTTTGCCCTGTTGGGTTTTGGTCTTGCTTTGGTCCAATATTTCCTTCTTTTGTCCCAAGTCCTTCCCTTTGGAATGGTAAGGTATATTCTGTGTATATGTTGGAAGTATATAATTGGTCTTTTTATTTACGATTGCCTTGAGTTCCAGAAGAGGCTTTGGGCTTTTAAAAGTGTTTAAAACTATAAAAACTATGGGGACCTTGAGGTTGAACTAAATGCATTTTGTATTATGATGTGGCCATGGGGTCTATGGACAGAAGTGAAATGTGGTAGCGTAAGTGAAAACTGTCCCCAATAGGCCCTGGTTATTGATGGTATTGAGTATGTTTAGAAAGATGGCCCTTACTGGAGGTAGTACGCTTGGGGTATACGGGGTGGGGAGAGGGCTGGATTTGAGAGCTAAAAGCCCAGCCCTGGTCTGCTTCCAGTTTGGTCTCTGCTTTGTTTGTTCTCAGCTCCCTGCTCCTGATAGCATGCTGGCTATTTGTGGCTATGCTTCCTCACCATGAAGGGCTCATCCCGCTGGAACCATAAGCCAAAATAAACTCTCCCTTCTGTAAGTTGCTGTGGTGGTTTGAATAGAGGTGGCCCCATAGATTCATGTGTTTGAATGCTTAGCCCATGGGGAGTGGCATTATTAGGAGGTGTGGCCTAGTTGGAGGAAGTGTGTCACTATGGCTTTGAGGTGAGGTCTCCTATGCTCAAGCTCCACCCAGTGTGGCACACAGTCCCCTTATGCTGCCGGTGGGTCAAGATGTAGAATTCTCCAGTCCACCAGTATCATGTCTGCCTGAGTACAGCCATGCTTCCCACCACGAATGATAACGAACCAAACCTCTGAAACTGTAAGCCAGCCCCAATTAAATGTTGTCCTTTATTAGGGTTGCTGTGGTCATGGTGTCTCTTCGAAGCAATGGAAATCCTAAGACAGTTGCCTTGGTCATGGTGTTTTATCACAGCAACAGACAAGTGATTAATATACCTCTTCTCGTCAAGCCTCCAGGGTTCAGTCATGGGGACTCCTCCCTGGTGACCATATCTAAGTGCCATCACTTTCCTAGGCCCTACTTTTGTCACCACTGCATCACCATCCCACCTCTTTGTACACGACAATGGGATTAAATTTCAGTATATAAAACTGGGAAACACTTGTTATATTCTGCCACTATGGCCAGCGGGTACTCTTTAGTCACTCAGCCGTGCTCCCCAGCTGTCTGGCAATCAGTTTTCCGTTTCCACTGTGCTTGAAGAACTCCCTTTTGACATCCCGTGCAGGTACTTGTATTAGCAGCATGTTCTACCGGCTTGTCTTTCCCTGAGAATGTCTGATTCCCCCTTCATTTCTGAAGGATATTTCGCTTGACAGAATTCACAGTTAACAGTTTTCTTTACAAGTGTGAAGAATCCTGTGCCCTTCCTTTTGGCTCCTGTAGCCCCAGAGAAGCAGCCAGATCTGGTTTAGACTGCCTCTCCCCTACCTGCGCCGAGTCATTTCTCATTGACAGGCAAGGTTTTTCCTTTTCTCCTGTTGCCAAATGCTTAACTAAAGCCAGGTGTGATGGTTCATGTCCGTAATCCTAGCACTTGGGAAACAGAACACGACTGGCTCACATTCAAGAACAGTCCACAGTGTAAGACCTTGTTTCAAAAATATAGATAAGGTCAGGTGTACTGGTGCATGCCTTTAATCCCAGCACTCGGGAAGGAGAGAGGCAGGCAGTCCTCTGAGGTCAAGGCCAATGTGAGCTAGCTAGCTCCAGGTCAGCCTGGCATACAGACATAGAGATACAGAGTGAGTCAGTTTCTCTCTCCCTCTCTCCCTCTCCCTCTCTCTGTGTATGTGTCTGTGTGTGTTACATGCACACCAATGGCAGGAGAGATAACAGAGGAATCAAAAGGTTGACTATGATGTACCTTGGTATGGGTTGCTGGCATATTTACCATATCAAGGCCTAGCCTCTTGTATCTTCTTTCTTTGACTTAGGGCATCGACAGCCATTGCTTCTTTTAGCCCCACAACTCTGCCTTAGTGTTCTGGAGTGATGATGAAATATGAATTATCCCACAAACTTCTGAGCCTCGGGAGTTTTATTTTTGAGATAGGATGTATATTCAGCCCAGAACCTTCCATCCTTCTGCCTCGGCCTCCTCGGCGCTGCAATTTCAGGCATATGCCACCAAACTTGGCTTAGGCTCAGACTTTGTACTATTTTCTTTGTTCTTCGGTTCCAAGAAAGTTCTAGCACCCCGTCATCTCCAGTCTACCACTGTATCATTCTAATGATGGACAGTGTTATTCCGGTTGTTTTCTCAGATTCTATAATTTCAACTTGGTGCTTTACAATTTCTTTTTCTTGGTTATTTTTTTTTCCCGATTTTAAATGAGTTTGTAATCACTTTTTCTTCTAATTGCTTCTGAAAGTGATTTTCATGGTTGTCGACAAGTCCTTGGCAGATGGCTCATTTTGGCGTCCGTTTCAGTGAGCAGCCTTTTTACATTCACATTGTGAATGTTCTTGGAATGATAAGAGTTTTTTTTTTTTTTTTCAAATGTACGCCGGACATTTGGGTTACTCTGTTTGGAGACTCCTGGTTCTATTTAAATCGTCTACGTTAGCAGACAGCTAGCTGCTACTGCCAGTGTGTGGATGTATGTCACATGTACAATCTGGCCTGCCTCTGTGGCCTCTTGTTCCAATGCTGGCTTTGTCTTTGGAATCTTCCTCTCACTCTCCTGGTCTGCTTGATTCTCTGGCATGGGTGGGGCTACTCAGTCCCTGCTGGTGTCATCTTCAGGCTTATGAAGGTGTTTCTGGGGTCCATCCTGCTAAGGGTGTGGGTCTCCCTGCTGACAGGCAGCTTCACAACACTACCTGTGTGGTCCCCATGGGCACCCCCATGTGCAGGCAGGGTCAGGCGAGTCTACAGGTGCTGTGACACTGTCACTGGGGACAGACTGTGGACTGGGACTGGAGCATTGTTCAATGCCTCTGTTGGGCATTGCTCTAGGTCTCTCCTGCCACTGGCCAGAGAGAGGGGCTCCACTGGCCAGAGAGAGGGGTTTTCCCAGAAGACTTGCCTCTATCTGTTGGCCATTGTGTGTGGTAGGCCTCTCTTGGGCCCAGGCTCAGAAATTAAAGAAAAAGGAAACTCAGGGACATAGCTCCAGTTCTGAGTTCTGGGCCAGTGTACTTTCAACTCTCAAGTCCTTTTCCTACTGGCTGTTACTTGTGGGGTATTTGGGTGTACTTAGATGGAAGGAACAGGAAAGGTGAACTCATTCCTGCTCATAGGACCTACAGCCATTGCTGCTGGCCTACCCCAGCCTGCACAGCAGCCATAGGCATCCCTAAAAGTGCAGACTTAGCATTCAGTGCTCCGCTGAAAGCATCGTCCTTGGCTCCCTGCAGAGACAAAGGCCATCCTGGCTGTTCTGCACACTCCCCTGCTCCCTACAGACACGTCTACATTTCTCCTTCTCCTAAGAATCCCCCTGGCTACAGACAAGCACCATAAGCTTCAGACCCTCACATACCAGGATGCTGGAGAATGAGATGAAGTTGGGAGGGCTGCCTCCCTGGGCTCGATGTCTGCCCACCTAACATTTACAAAGCCTTCTCACGGCTTGCACATCTATGCCAAATTCCCCTTAGGAGGATAGCAGCCAACCCCAATGTCACAATCTTGACATTTGCAAAGATCCTGTCTCCAAACACAGTCACACTCTGACACACTACGCTAGACTTTGACATATGAACTTGGACGAACACCGTCCATGACCCCTCTAACACCAGGCCTTTGCTCGGCCAATCACCTCTCTTCACAACTCTTTTGCTACCCCCAGCCGTTTTACATGGTTCCCTAAAGCTTCCACACCACATTCAAAACACCTAAGGGTTACCTGTTCACACTAATTTCCTATAACAATTTGTCAACAACAAAAAGCGCCAAATTTGTTATAAAACCCAATCCCTAACATCACAGGCCTGTTCTCAGGTGTGATGTGTCTGGATGCTCAGGTCCGGAAGCACCCACTCCCTATTCTGCTCAGCGTCAGGACTAGGACATGCCCAGTAGGGGCCCTGAAACTAGCAATACCATCTCTGTCCCCCTAAAATACCTCCAGACATCCAGGATACTCCATGTCTAAACTAAGGTAGGACCCGTATGGTAGACCCACAACTGCCTTCTGAGTAACCCAGTAAGGATCACCCATATCTACACCATTAGAAAGAACCTCAGCTTAAGCAGCCCCTAGGGAAAGGAACCTGAAGGCGCAGGCATGCGGAAGCTTAGCCACTCCGGCCAAGTTCCAGACTCAGGGACAGGGTAGCCCCACCCTTGGCCCCACCCCCAGCCATTTGCCACGCCCCAAGGCCTGCGTCCCACCTATCAGCTCTTGTCTCAGGCCCTTCATTCCTCACGCTTCACCCTACTCAGACCCCCACCCCACCCTCGAGCTTTACGCCCCTTCCCCGAACCTGCACCCCACCTATTGAACCTTGTCAGCCAGCCGCGCGGCCCATGCCCCGCCCACCTACCCCCTACCCAACCCACCACCCTTTGCCCCGCCCCCTTCCCTTAGTCCCTTCTTCTTCGCCCCTCCCACAAAAGCCAGGGCTCCACCTGCCACCTCCTGCAACGCTCCCGAAGTCCACGTCCCGCCTATCTGGCTCTTTCTCCTCCCATTACCCCTTATTCCCCTCTCTTTACACTAAGCCCCTACCCAAGAGGCCCGTGTCCCGCCCACCTCCCCCTCGTACCGCCCACTACCTCTTTCACCCAAGGCCCTCACGGAGCTTGCTGCCTTCTCCCTCGCCCCACCCTCGACTCCTGGACACAGCCAATTACACTTTCTCTTCGCCCCCTCTCTCGTCCTCCTGCCCGTCACTCCGCCCTCTAAGCCCTTTGTCCGCCCACTTCCCTTGGCCCCGCCCCTTGCCCCTTACTCCCTGCCCTTCCCCCAGCATCACTCCTAAGAGGCGCACTGGCTGCCTCGAGCAACCGAGTCAGCCGGAAATCTTGCCGTAAAGCGTGCTACGACCATCGTACTGGCGCCGGTTCCCTTGGAGACAGGCAACGCGCTCAAGATGGCGGCGCCGGTGGAGGCGGAGGTGGCTGCGGGCTTCACCGAGGCGGCTGAAGCAGCGGAACTGACCCGCGCGCTAGGCCGCCTGCTACCGGCGCTGGAGACCGAAAGTAAGCTGGGGCGGCGGCGCGCTCTGGAGGCTCTGGAGCACGCACTGGAAGAGGCGGTGCGGCCCGGAGCGGATTCCGCTGCCTTCCAGGGCCCTTGGGCTCGTCTCCTGCTGCCGCGCCTGTTGCGACTTCTGACCGATCCGGCCGAGGGCTGCCGCGCGCTGGCTGCTCACCTGCTGGACTTGGGCCTGCGCCGCGCCGCCCGGCCCGGCGACGCTCTGCCGCGCCTGTTGCCCGCGCTCACCGCGCGCCTGGCCCGACCTGAACCCACGCGGCCGCCTCCTGAACCCTGCGAAGAGCTGCGCCTTGCCCTCGTGCAGCTGCTCCACTTGGCCGTGGACCTGGGCGGCGCCGCGCTCGCACCCCACCTGGACGACGCGGTGCGCGCGCTGCGGGGCGCGCTGCTCGATCCCTTCGCCGCGGTGCGCCGGGAAGGTTGCGAGTGCGCAGCCGCTCTGGCGCGCGCCACTCCGGGTAAGCGTCGGAGCCCGTTCCCTGGGTACCCAGACTTCCTTATGCAAAGGTTATGGGACTCATGTGGAAAGAGATAACTCAAGATTATGAACTTTGTCTGTCCACTCCAGTGTCTTCTGTGTCTCTGACTCAGGTCACTAACTTCCTGGGTGAAGGGAGACTGCATCTCTCCACCTCCTTTCATTTATTTCTACCATTCTAACAGCTCTGCTTGATCAGAGCCTTTCCTTTTTTCCTTCTAGGCTAGAGTTTGGGAAAATAAGAGGCCCTGCTGATAGTTAAACTGAAAGTCTACCTGGGAGGGAGCCAACCTTGTAAGAGATGATGTACATGTCCCCCTGGATGCCTGGGCGGCTCCCAGCACCACTGGAGAGGAAAAGTGGGAGTTGAGAGGCTAGCAAGGCTGGTTTGCTAGTCCAGAGGAGGTTTGATGGTAGCCACAGAACAGGGCCCCGTGCAGCTGTATCTCATAACCAGCAGCCTCCCTATCCCACAGAACACTTCCACATGCAGTCGGAGTCCCTGATAGGCCCCCTGATGCAGACCATCTCCCACCAGCACTGGAAGGTCCGGGTAGCCGTCATCGAAGCCACGGGCACCGTGATCCAGTTTGGCAATGGGAACTCGGTGGATGATGTTGTTTCCCACTTTGCTCAAAGACTCTTCGATGACGTCCCTCAGGTACTGGGATTGTCCTGCCTGACAGTCTTGAAATCATGTGCTTCTGTTAATAGAAGTGTCTTCATGTGCTCATGTACTGAGAGAATTTCAGTACAGGGCCTTGCAGAGAAGGACAGAGTGGAAGCCCAGTGCTGGGGTAATCCACGCTGGTGGGTTGGGAAACCTCTGAGGAGGCTGGCAGACAGGAGCCCTGCAGATGTAGGCAGAGCACTGGCTTTAAGAAGGCAGAATCCCGATCACAGGCATGTCTCAGATCTTCGGCTGTTGTGGCTTTTGGTAATGTCCCTACAGAGAAAAGACTAGTGGTAGGCAGGCTCTGTCTCCAAGGGAGGAGGGGGTGAAGGGGAGCAAATGGTCCTGGTTAGGTGGGGAGTAGGGGCAGCGGGCAGCATGTTCCAGAAGAACTGAAAGCTGTCCCCATCATTCTCATTCTCGTATCAACCATCAGACTCCCACACAGTAACGTGTTGTGTCCAGGTGGCAGTGTCCCCTGCCTGTGATGACTGTGTTGGCCGGAGTGTGTCAGGACCCTCCTGCCTCTGCTCCAGGTTGTGTCATCACTTGTGCAGGTGCCTACAGTGGATCCTACCATGTCCTGCTGTAGGCTCCCGGCACAGCCTTTTATCTTGTTTATTGGTATACCTCTCTGTCACATCACAATTCACATGTATGTCGCTCACCCATCCACCATGCTCAGCAGCTTTGTAAAGGTTTTGTAGAGCGTGAATTGAGTTTATAGTCTCGGGGTTGGGATTGTAGCTCAGGCGTAGGGCACACTTGCTCGGCATGTACGAGGTGCTGAATTCCATCCCCCGCGCCACACACACAGCATTGTGAGTGAACAGACACAGTGTTGTAATCACCAGCTCCCCATATATACCTCTGCCTAAACCCCGACCCTGGTGAGGGCTGATCGTTCTGTCCCACATTTGCTTGCTGTAGAATTCTCACGGAGTCCTGTCACGTGTCATACAAGGTGGTTTCTGTCATCACTACAACCCATGCTGCACCCAGATACCACGGTGACAAAGAAGACTGCAAACACAATATTGCTAGGGGTCGGTGAATCTGCAGAGAACAGAGCTAGTGGTGGCATGAACTCCTGGATCAGCAGTGGTCCTCTCTTTGTCAGAGGAGGTGCTGTGCCCACTTCTGTTTCAGGACTAACATCCCCACAGCAGGACTCTGAGCCACTCTTCCCAGGGACTCACGAGTGAAGCTTCTCTGTTGTCTGGTGGCAGGTCCGGCAGGCAGTGACCTCGGTGGTGGGGGGATGGCTGCTGAATCTCCGTGACCGCTACTCCTTCTTACACAAACTCATCCCACTGCTGCTCAGCAGCTTTAGCGACGAGATGCCTGAGATCCGGTAAGTGTCACCGGCAGCTGGGTGGTGTGGTGCCCCCCAGCCCTCCAGGGTCCTGCTGATTTGAAACAGGAGCTTCTTCCCAGTGGCAGTTCTGCTCCAGAATTGCCCAGAGTCTGCCCATCTCCTTATTGTGTGTGTTATGTGGTCCTGTGTCATAGGAACTATCTCCAGTCATTAAGACCCTGTTGGGCCCATAGGTGGACATCAGGCCTCAGCTGGTATTGTCACCATGTAGTCAGAGCCAGTCAGAAGGTCACTCCTGCCAAGTGATGCCTGTTGCCTAACCCTTCTCCACCACTCAGAAGGTGTTTCTCTGAGGCTTCTGTGGTTAGGGCCTTCATGGAAGGGGTCTCCCGGCACCCAGACCTCATTGCCACTCCTGCGTTGCTGTGTTGCAGGCAGACAGCCAGTAGCCTCTGGGAGAACGTCGGGCTGCAGTGGCAGGAGGAGAACGAGGCAGATCTAAAAGACAAGCTGGACTTTGCTTCGCCGCCTCCTCCCAACTACCCTGAGAATGGTGAGTGGTACTGCTGAGGGGCACAGCAGATGGGCCGTCCGTGATGGGCATTTGTTCTTGGCCCTGGAGAAGGCACTGGCACCTGAGGTGCTGCTGGGCCCAGTGCTTGCTAGGTCCCTGTTTGGAGATCACAGAGAAGGGTGCCTCCTTCCCTGGATGGCACACAGACCCAGGTACAACCAGCCTCTGTCCTCTGTCTCTCAGGACTCGATCTTTTCCCACCTCTAGGCCCTTTTTAAAGAAGTGGAGGACTTCTCAGAAGCATCCAGATGTGATGCCAGCTGTCCACAAGTCCCTTCTGAGCATGTGCAGGGACCTAGTTGGGGGCAGGCTTCATCCTTTCATTGAGAGCCAGCTAAGCCTGCAGGTCAGGGATGAGTGGCATTTGTCTTCCCATGTCTGTGAGCGCCTGCTGTCCTCACGTCATCATAACTCAAGCCCATGTTTGTGCCTGTCTAGCAAGCTCAGCTGTGAGGAAGGTCTCTGCCCACAGCCCACCTGCTATGAGACCTCCCCTGTTTTCAGGCAAGCTTATCTCTCACAACCAACCAGGATCACATCCTGACAAGAACAAAAAACGTAACCAGTGACAGGCACTGTCCTCTAGCTCCTGAATGGCTTCTTCCTAGCCCCAGAGGAAGGGTCAGGATCTGGTGGGCTGTGGACACAGCCGTGATACTGAGGCTGCTCCTGAATTCTGTTGTGCTGAGATACTGAGTCCAGGCCTCTTGTTAGCCTCCCCCCCCAGTCACAGTCTCTGCTCCTGAGGGGCTTCCCAGTTGGGAAGCTGGCAGAAGGGAACCTCTCCAGTTCTGAGAAAGGTACCAATAGCAGTTGTAAGCTGGGTTTGTTTCCAATTTGATAGTTCAGGTTGAGAGTGCAGTTTTCCAGATGCAGAACTGAATTGGAAGCAGTTTGTGTTTATCTTTTGTGTGTGTGAGATAATCGGTTTCAAGCTCAGGGCCTCACATGTGTGATGCCACCGAGCTACATCCCCATCCCTTGGTTTTTGTGCAGCAGCCGAGCAGCTCTGCCCTTGCTGTCCAAGGTCATGCCACACGGTTGACAGGCCGTCTGGCGGTGTCTGCAGGACAGACTGGCCTTGAAGTGCAAGGAAGTCCCTACCTCGACTGTAACAGATCTTGCTGTCAGGGGCAAGGAGAGTGTGGGAGGCAGTGACTGTCTTGCAAAGATGCCACATTTGACTTGTGCTATGTGAGGGGCTTGAATGTAGGGACTTGGGGGCCATGCTCTTTGTCTGCACTGACCAGCTTTCCATGCTCAAATTCTGGACGTCTCCCTTTGGATGTGAGTTAGGGACAAAGGCTTGTCTCTGGCAGTAGTTACAGGGATCTCAGTGGTTCTGCACTGTAAGAGCGGCTTCTGCTCAGCGCTCACTCTCCATCTGAGCAGGGTGGGTTTAGAATTGAGTCACAGGCCAACAGCACAGCACTGGGTCTCATGGGCCCAGCTCCCGTTGAAGTTCCCAGTGTAGGGTTAGGATTAGAAACTCAAGTTTTCACGATCTGTCCATCAGGCCTCACCACTTGTACTCACACCCTTACCCTAGTCCTTCTTGCTGTTGCCCCTCCCACTCCTGGACCTGGCCTCTGCCTACTGTTCTGGGACCTGTGTTGTCCTTGTCCAAGGGGCTGTATACAAATACCCTTTACGTCCCTAAAACTGCCTGTTAGAGCTATGGGTCTGTGAACTTCGTCAAAAAACATGTCTAAAACTCAGAAGGGATGGGTCCATCACAGGGTCATCCCTGGTGCCTTCCTGGCTACAGCCACTCGGTTTTCTGGGTGTCAAGTCATGCTCTCTTGTGGCCAGACATCTCTGCTTGGGGCACTGCATCTTCTTGTCGAATCTTAGCCCCATCACTGCTCCTAGCAGTGAGCTCAGTGCTTCTTAGGTGGGCACGGGCTTGATTTGCTTACACCCCAAGAGGAGCTGAAACAGCATTTAGTTAGGGACAGGGCTGCTCGGTGAGTGGCTGAGATAGATATGTCCTTTCTTGACACTGAAGGGGGCTCCAACCTGCAGTGTAAACTGCTGAGCCACACAGCACACAGCACTGACAGTTCCCAGTGGCCACACCCACTGGGATCAGTTTCATCAAATGCAGGCTTCCCCTTGCGTAGGACAGAAAGGCAGTAATGTCAGCACCTCTGCCCTCTACCACGGGTTCATGCTCAACTTAAGATTTATTTTTATTTTGTGTGTATGAGTGCTTAGCCTGCATGTGTGTATCCGTGTACATGTGTGTACCATGTGCATGCTTGATGCCTGTGAAGGCCACAGTTGTGAGCCACCTAATGTGAGTGCTAAGAACCCAGATCAGGTCCAAATCAGGTCCTCTGCAAGAGCAGCCAGTGCTCCTAACTGCTGAGCCGTCTTCCCAGCCCCTTGCTTTTAGGCTTTTGTTTGTTTGTTTGTTTGTTTGTTTTTTAAAGAATTACTTATTTTATTTATATGAGTACACCGTACACCGTACACCATCACTGTCTTCAGACACATCACAAGAGGGCATCAGATCCAATTAGAGATGGTTGTAAGCCACCATGTGGTTGCTGGGAATTGAACTCAGGACCTCTGGAAGAACAGTCAGTGCTCCTAACCTCTGAGCCATCTCTCCAGCACCCCACCTTGTTTTTATTTTTAGTTATGTGTAGGCAGCATGGATTTGTGTACATAGGTGCAGTGCCCTTGCAATCCAGAAGAGGGCGTCATATCATCTAGACTGGAGCTACAGGAGATTTTAAGGTCCTCAGCATGGGTGCTGGGAACCAAACTCAGGTCCTCTGCAGGAGCACAAGCTCTCTTAACCACTGATCCCTCTCTCCAGCACCTAAACCTCCACTTCCACCTATTTTTTTTTAACCTTATTAGTGGCTGTGGACAGTGTAGGGAGTGTATACCAACTTCGTGGAGTTGTTCTCTCCTTCCACCTTTACGAGGGCTCTGGGGATTAAGCTCAGGTCATTGGGCTTGCCTGGCAAAAGCCTGTACCAGCAAAGCCACCCTGTGGGCTCAGATCACCACTTTTGTAATGAAGTGCTGAGTGGGGCACCAAGGAAGGTTGCAGTTTGTTGCCTCCAAATCAGTTTTTACTGAATAAACTGTCCTCAGGTTCCTGCAAACCGCCAGTGGCAGGGCTCTGGTGACAGCTTGTTCCATGTTTTTTAGTGATGGTGGCAGCGGCAGTTTTCCTTTGAAACATCTTTCTCCTGGAATTGTTTGCCGGTCATGCTCAAGCACTGGGCACAGGAGGACACGGGGCCTTTTTCTTCCCATCTTTTTCTTAAAAACAAACAAAACAAACAGGTCTGGAAATGAGTAGAGTTCCTTTGATGGTGTGGCATTGTGCCCGTCCGTCTGTCTGCCTGAATGTGTATCATTGTGTCCGTCCACCTGTCTGCCTGTGTACATTTCATCAGGGTGTTGGGATACAAACTTGAATAGAAATGGAAGAGGAAAAGCGGCTGGCAAGCTGGCTGGCACTGTGGGAGCTTCTTCCTCTTCTCAAGGGCAGGTCATTCTGCCTTAGCAACGCACAGGACAGGCTTTGTGGACAAGAGTGAGATGCCAGGAGAGGAAGGGAACCATTTCCACAGAAGTCAGATTCCCCTGCTCCCAGAAACCTGAAACCCATCTCTGACCCTCCGAAACTGTGAACTCTGACCTCTGCGCCAGCTTCACTCTTCCTTCCTGTCCCTTTCCAGTCCCCTTTGCTTTACTGGACCTGACATGACCTCACCTTTTCCATTGGTTTTGGCAGCTATATGGATGGCTGCCTGTTGCCATGGTGTCTGGCTGCCTGTTGCCATGGTGTGTGGCTTTGCAGATGCCCATAGCTGCTCTACTGAAGGGTCCGTTGTCTCTCAAACCTCTAATGGCTCTTGCCTGCTTACGCTGCCTTTTCCTGCCTTTCTGTCTGCTATCATGTTGTAGTTATCCCCTCAGCGATTTATGTGCTGAGCTCTCTGCGCTTCTGGACTTGGACTTGAGTAAATGAGACTGGGACCCTACGGCCTCCTTCCCTGCTTCCCTGTGCTAACAGACTTGTAGACGTCTAGACCACTGACCTCGCCTGCCTGTACACCCAGTGATAAATAAGCAAATGTGGAAGGGGATTTAAGACTGAAACAAGCGTGGCTGGCAGAAAGCCCTCGCAAGGACAGTGGTAAAGCAGGGGAGGTTTCTTAGGATGGCAGGTGTGGTGTTTATTACCACCCACCCCGAGGTAGACACTACACAGGAATGAAGTTGTCTCCCCAGAAACAGTCTCTGTTCGAGCTCCAGAGAAAAGCAGGCCACATGTGCCCACTTGGGAGGAACTAGGTCTACAGGTGAGGTGGCAAGATAGGACACTCCTCAACCAAAGGGGGAGAGCATAGACATGGCTCACAGCTTGAGTGAATCCTGCTGAGTGAAAGAAACCTGTTTACAAAGTAGCGCCCCCACCTCCTGAAGGAAACATGGGCACACAGGAAACAGTGTCATAATGCCATCAGCCCAGGACAGGGCTGAGTCCTGACATTTGGCGATGTTGATGAGGGGGACGTCACATTCAAACAGTGTATTAGTCGGGCTTCTCTAGAGGCACAGAACTTATGGAATATCTCTATGTATTAAGAGAATTGGGGTGACTTACAGTCTGCAGTCCAACTAACCCAACAATGGGCAGCTGTGAAGGGGAAGTCCAAGGATCTAGTAGTTGCTCAGCCCCACAAGACTGGGTGTTTCACTGGTCTTCTGTAGAAGAAGATTCCAACAGATGTGCTGGCAAGTAACTGCAGGCAGGGGAAGGAGAGTTTGTCTTCCTTCCTCCAACGTCCTGAGGTAGGCCGCTAGCAGAAGGATGACCAGGATTAAAGGTGTGGACCCCACTCCTGGGTTTGGAACTTGTTCTGTCCCAGTCTGATCTTTAACTCCGTCTCCTGCGATTAAAGGTTTATACTGCCTTGCTTGGGCCTCAGCTTTTCATGACCACTATGCCTCAAAATCTAGATCAAAAGTGTGTGTCGTCCCATGTCAAGTTCTGGGTCAGAAGCCTTTGTCTTCCAGCCTCAAGATCTGGATCACAGTGTGGCCTCCATTTCTGGATTGTAGTTAAGTTGACAACTAGGAATAGCTATCACCAGATGTTTGCCACCACAAACATCTATAAGGATGTGTAGGAAGGGTTAATTATTACTTGAAGGTAGGTAAGGTGTGAGAATTGGCTTTGGGTTTTTCACATTTTGAGGGGGTGGGGCTGGCAAGATACTTGAGTAGGAAAAGGTGCCTGCTGGCTGAGTTTCCTGGAGCCCACATGGTGGGAGAACTGACTCCCACAAGCTGTCCTCCGACCTTCATGTGTGTGCTGCGGCATGCACTCGCACAATAAACAGTTTAAAAGAAATGATTTACCAGTCGTGTGAGAGTGTACAGGCACACAAAAGGCATGGCACACGTGATGGTCAGAGGCCGACCGCGGACTTGACCCTCGCCTTCCACCTTGTTTTCGAGGCAGGATCTGCCGTTCTTGTGGCTGAGTTAATTACTCCCGTTAGTTGGCCCAAGAGCTTCTGAAGGAGACCCCTGTCTCTGCTTTTCATCTCTCCACGGGAGTGCTTGGATTACAGAAGCATGCCATCGTATAGGGCCTTGTTCTGTTTCCCAACATGGTTGTGGGATTGGAACTCAGATCAGCAGACTTCCGCGTGGAACCATCTCTTGACTAGGCTTTTGTTTGTTTACAGTGCTGGGGATTGAACCTAAGGCCTCGTAGCCTTGCCTCCTTTTTACTTGTAGTTTTGGTTTTCTTAATGAGGTGTAACCCAGGCTGGCTTCGAACAGCCTGTAGTGTAGCTGAGAATGGCTTTTGACCTTCGTTCCCTCCGCTTCCATGTCCAAAGTGTTTACAGGTGCCGTGCTCTCACTATGTGACACTGGAAGTGGAGCCAGGGCTTCGTGCACGCTAAGCAAGCAGTGCCAACGGAGACACTTAGACAGGGTCTAAGTTGCCTGGACTTCCTTGACCTTGTGGGTCTTCTGATTCAGGCTCGGAAGCAGCTGGGTGATAGGCCTGGGAAACCACTGGCAAAAACCAAGCATTTTCAGGTGGTACTGAGTGTATACCCTGCTTGTAGGAGAGTAGGTTAGTTTGTCCTGGTTCCAGGTAATGGCTCAGCTTGCGTTTGAGGACATTAGCATGCATACCTTTTGACTCAGTTCAGTTTTTTAGCATTTATCTAAGTTTGCGTCAGATTTGTGACAATTATGTTTACAGATATTTGTTATAGTGATTATAAGAAGGTAAAGTGGCCAGGCATGGTGGAGTTTGCCATCCTTGTATTGGAAAAGCTGAAAACAGGAGGATTGCTGTGAGCTTGAGGCCAGCCAGGGCAACATATTTAGACCCTGTCTCAAAAGTCATACTTAACCATCCCAACAAAAGTAAATGGAAGCAGCTGGGCCAGTGATTCCCAATACTGGATCTACATGGTGCCAAAACCGTTCTGTGGGTTCCAGCGTCTTGGATCCAGGGAGAGCTCTGTACAGTGGAAGCATGCATCACCATGCTGTCCTGTAGATCAGCCTCTGACCACATGCCCACTGGACGCTGAGGTTGGCACAGCACGGGTGCTGAGCTGTTTACTGTCTGTAGACTGCATGCTGCAACTACACACCGAGAGCCAGTGCTGGCCGAGCTGTCCCATCCTCCTCTGTGACATGAAAGCAGGCTAGCCAGGTTTGGTGACAAATGCCTGAAGGCTGAGGCAGGAGAATTATAAGCGTAGTCCTAGGCTATAAAGTGCATTCAGAGGGAAACTTAGTGAAACCCTGCCTCAAAAAGAGACTGAGGTGTGTAGCTGAGAGGCACAGCATTCATCTACAATCCACCAATAAGGGACTGGTCAGCAGGAAAACTTGACTAGAACCCACCAGTGAAGAGCTGTGGTTCAGTAACAGCATATCTGCCTAGCATCCTGCATGTGGGGCTGGGGATATAGTTCAGTGGTAGAGTGCTTGCTTAGCAAGCGTGAGGTTGAAGGTTCAATCCCTGGCAATGTACACATGCACACGGGCACATGAGCATGCGCACAAACAGCCACACACAGTGTGTTAAGAAGGTTAAAAAAAAAACAAAGTAATTACTAGTTGAACATACAGAAAACTCTCAGAACTCAATAAGAAAAACAATTCAAAACTTTTAAACAGACAGTATTTGGAAACACATCACTCAGGATGGCAACACAAACAGCACAAAGCCTATAAGCATGCCTGGTGTCGTTGGCATTGGGGAAATGGAAAGTGGACCTCTGGGAGATGCTGCTAGATGCTTCCAGGCTAACTTGAAGGCTGCCTGTGGCATGGCGGGGAAGTCGAGTGATGCCGCCACTGTGGAAGCTAGGCAGTTACGTTCTTCTAAGGCAAGCACATACCTACGGTAGGAGGTAGCCAAACTAGATCCAGACACAGGAAAGGGAAATGCCTGACCTCACGAGTAACTGTACTGGGTTCAGCACAGCACCTTTTAAACAGCCCCAAGTCAGGACTGAGCTTACAGGAGATGAATGGGGAAACTGTTGTGTTCACAGCAGACAACTCCTGCAGAGTCGGCTCTACACAGCCACTGAGGGAAGACAGAGATTACACTAGTGCTGAACGCAGGGCCATTAGATGGGGGCGGGGTGGGGGCAGAGCTAAGGTTACTTCAGGGTGTGGTGACCATTGGCAGATGTGTCCCACTGTGGTTTCTTACTGTCATACTTCCAAATAGCACCCCCCCCCCCCTTTTTTTTTTTTTTTCTTTTTTGTCCTGACTGCCCTGGATCTCACTCTGTAGACCAGGCTGGCCTCGAATCAGAGACCACCTGCCTCTGACTCTGGGGTGCTGGGATTAAAGGCGTGTGCCACCACCGCCTGGTGAGAGATCCCTTACGTTATGCCTGTGATCTTGACTCTTCCTTTTTTGGGTATGGGTTTTGGGTATTTTGTTTTAGTTGGTTTACTGGTTTTTGTTTTGTTTGAAACAAGGTCTCACTGTGCAGCCCAGGATTACCTGGAACTGTGTAACTCAAGCTGGTCTGAACTTGCAGCAGTCCTCCTGCCTCAGTGCAGTTGCAAGTTGCCAAGCCTAGCTCTCCTTTCTGTCTTGAGACATTCTGAACTTTCGGTCAGTCAGACTAACCACTTTCCGCAGACCCTGAAGCTGTCTTTGTGGGTTCCCATTTTCTCCCCTCTAGAGAGCCGTCCTGGCCTGGGCTGCCGAGAGCTGATCTTCAGGAACCTCTCCAAGGTGCTTCCTGCCATCTGTCACGATATCACTGACTGGGTGGTGGGGACGCGGGTGAAGGCAGCGCGGCTGCTGCCGGTGCTGCTGCTGCACGCAGAGGACCACATCACACAGCACCTGGAGATCATCCTCAGAACCCTGCATCAGGCGTGCAGCGATGAGGAGAAGGCTGTGGTCAGCAGTGTGAGTGTCCTGCCATTCAAGTGGCAAAGCTCTCAGCCCTGTAGACACCAGATCTGTAGTCACCCTCCTCCTACCCTTCTCACCTCCCATATTCAGCCACTGGCCTGGCCCTGGTGTTGCCTCCAGGCACTTTGTCCCACCTTTGAGTTCACAGGGCACGTGCAGCAGTGCTCTGCTTCCAGTGGCCAGGCTGTCAGCAGTTGGCCTAAGAGACTGCCGTTTCCAGCCGTTTCCACACAAACCTCGGGGAGAAGTGGGGGAGTCTGTTGATGTGTTTCCACGAGTATGACCGTGTGTGTGCACCTGCTTGTATGAGTACATGTGCAATTGTGTGCGTGCTTATGGAAGCCCAAATTTAACGCTGGATATCAGTTGCGGTCCACTGATTGCATGGTCTCTCACTGAACCAGGAGCTCTCAGGTTCAGCTAGTTTTACCTAGCCAGCTTGCTCCACGGTCCTGTGTCTGTCTCCTGGGTACTGGGATGACAGGAGGCTGTCATCCCTTCCCTCCTTTTCCATGGATGCTGGGGGTCTGAACTCATCAGGCTTGTGCAGCAAGCACATTGTTCCCTGAGCTACTTCCCCGGGCCTTATCATGAAACTTGTGAACGTGTGTTTTGTTGGCAGAATGAAAGATTTTATATCTCCCAATATGGTTTATGAAGGAACAGGAGGGACTGGTGAGAAGTGCTGTGTGCTCTGTGCCTTCCCTGTGTGCTGCCCCTGTCTGCTGCATGGTGCAGGTGCAGAGCTGGCTCTCCAGCCACTTCAGCCCCCTCCTGGCAGCCCTCGCTGCTGCCCTGCTCTGTGTTACGTCATCCGTGAGTATTCTGTTAATGGAAAGAGCAGCAAGGGGCCTGTGGGGCTGGCGGTGCGTTGCCCTGCATTTGGCATCATGGTTTTGCATCTCGGCCTTGTCCTTGCTGTTGTTTAATTCCTCAGGGTGTGGAGGCATTGGTTGTATGAATGAGACACTTGGGCTGCTGGTGTCAAATGAGGCAGGAGAGCCAGACACACGGCTTCAGAGTCCTGGGTCCCATTTGCTTTGGTCTCCCCCATGAGAGAAAGGAGGGTGTATGCTTCCCTGCAGGTCCTGTAAATCATGCCCTCTGACAGGTGGAAAGCCCTGTGCGTACGTAAGCCCAGTCACCAGTGGGAACCCTGGCTGTGGTCGTGTTTCCAGAACTCTGTCTTTCCCTCTTTCTTGCAGTGTGTAAGAGCCGCAGAACTCATTGGCACCTTCGTCAGCCCAGAAGTATTTCTGAAACTGATCTTAGCCATGCTGAAGAAAACACCCTCTGCCTCTGGCCTCTTGATCCTCGCTTCTGTCATCCGTGGTTGCCCCCGGAATGCCTTGCAGCCACACCTCAAGGTCATAGCCACAGAGCTGGCCCAGGAGCACATCTGCCAGGGGTCTGAGAATGTAAGTGGGTGTCTGGTGCTGGCCATCTCTGAGTGTAACTGCTGCTGCTGGCTAGCACAGGCAGCAGCACACCCAGATGCCCGTGTCAGCAGCCCTTACCCAGTCCTGTGGTCATCCACAGCAGGTAGCCAACAAGATTTCCTCTTGCTAGTGTCAGTGGCTTGGGCAGCTGGGGATACATCTCTCCTGGGATACAGCCCAGGAGAGTCCAGCTGGCCTGGCTGTTGTAGACAGTCATAGGTCAGGGACATGGGTCTGAGGGGGTCCTGGGTCCTGGAGATGAACCGCACACCACATCATTGGTGTGAGCAGCACATCCTCAGGTGTCCATGTCACCCAGCACTGGAATTCTGTTTGAAGTAACCACTTGTAGCCTGACAGACAGGTTTGCCTTAAACTGAACCGGAGCAGCCTAGCCTGGACTTTTCCGCTGCAATATGTTCTGGTTGTTTCTACTGAGCGCAAAATGAAGGTTGCTGTGTTGCAGTGCGTTGGGCATACCTTCTCCTCCAGTACCCTGATCCTCCTGTTGGGAGACTCGGTTCTGCTCACTGGCCAGCATACCCGTTTAGGCTTCAGTGCACCAGAGATGGCTCAGCTCTGGAAAGCTGGACTGGAGGGGTAAGCACTGACTGACGGATGTCAGCACTGGTGCTCTGTGTAGCCATTTCTGTTGTCGCAGTGAGACCTGTAGGTGTGGTATCACACACCTGGTGCCTTAGTTACATTGTCAGTGCTGGAACACCATGACCAAGGCAGTTTACAATAGAAAGTAGTAGGGGACTTATGATTTCAGGGGGTTAGAGTCCATGGACATCATGACAGGAAGCATGGCCACAGGCAGGCATGGCAGTGGTGCAGTAGCTGAGAGTTACATCTGATCCACAAACACAAGGCAGCGAGACAAAGCCCACCGCCAGTGACACACCTCCTCCAGCAAGTGTCCAAGTCTGTGAGCCCGTGGGGGCGTTTCTCATTCACCTCCTCCAGCAAGTGTCCCAGTCTGTGAGCCCGTGGGGGCGTTTCTCATTCAGCTCCTCCAGCAAGTGTCCAAGTCTGTGAGCCCGTGGGGGCGTTTCTCATTCAGCTCCTCCAGCAAGTGTCCCAGTCTGTGAGCCCGTGGGGGCGTTTCTCATTCAGCCCATACACGTGTAATTCCAGCATTTGGGAGGCTGGGGAATCACAGGTTCAAGAACAGCTTGGGCTGCACAGTGAGGCTCTACCTTAATGGAAAAAAAAAGGAGGAAACTGAGACATTTTACTTTTAAATAATAAAATACTAAGGGGACTCCATGGGAATAGGGCTGGAGCCTTGGGGAGGCGTGAGGAAGAACTGTGCTCATGCATGTAGCACTCGTGTCCATGTGTCCCAGAACTCAGCTAGATAAACTGCCAATCTGTCAGCTGCCTGTTTCCCTGGAAACACAGAACAATCCCCCTCTGGAAGGTGTGGCTTCAAGTCTTGAGGAGGTATTTCTACATCTCTTACAAACTTGACAGCAAGGGAACTGTGGCCACTTGATTTCTTAGTGTCGCTCACAGAGAATAGATTTCCTGGCCTGTCGGGCTCGTTTGTGCTGGCTCTTAGCTAACAGGAGAGTTACTGTCCAGCCTTGTAGCAAAGGGCGTTGATTTCTTTTTTAAGATGTATTTTGCTTCGTACATGTCTATGTACACATGAGTGCAGATGCCATGGAGTCCAGAAGAGGGCTAGGAATCCCCTAGAGCCGGAGTTACAGGTGAGTGTGAGCCACTGAACAAGAATGCGGCAACTGAACTTTTGTCCTCTCCAAGAGCACATTGTTAGCATTGACCATTGCTCAGCCGAGAGGAAACTGACAAAGCTTGAGAGCACAGAAGGACTCAGAGGCCCTTTTCCTTCCAGTGTGCTAGCATGTTCTCCTCCTCAGTCCAGGGACTCTACAGTGTGCTAGCATGTTCTCCTCCTCAGTCCAGGGACTCTACAGTGTGCTAGCATGTTCTCTCCTCA
>JANHMN010000023.1:769722-783616 GCA_030674055.1 Rhabdomys pumilio
TAGGAGATGCGCCTGAAGCCGGGGGAGCCAGGAGTGCACAGCTTCACCTTCTGCATCTACATCTGTTAGAAAGCGTGTGGTCTTTCTGAGGTGCAAACCATTTGAAAGTGGATCCAAGACATTCGGTCATTTCAGCATGGGAATGTCACAACGTTGTTCAGTGTGAGGTTTAGGAGGTTGTTTGGTTGGGGTTTTTGTCGGTTTTGTTTTGTTTTGTTGAGACAGTCTTGTGTAGCCTATGTAGAACCGTAACTAGGTAGCGGAGTTTGGCCTTGAATTCTTGACCCCCTGCCTCCACCTTCCTGATCCTGAGATAACAGGCTAAAGAATGAAAAAAGGGAAAGGACAAGAGGACAGGACCTCTCCTAAGGGGCGGAGGCTTTGATGTAGATAGAAGGGAGAGCAGAGGCAGCTGAGGCAGCCCAGGAACATTTCCTGGCAGACTGAAGTAGGCCTTGTGAGGAAAGGAGGAAGAGAGCCAGGAGCAAGCCAGGAGACCTAGAGGCTAAGCAAGAGGCCTGCGTATTCAAAATGGCTGAGTTATACAGGAATCAGGGAGGCTGGGGAAGGGAACTCAGCCCAGTCCCTAGGTGAGAAAGTTTGGTGTAGGAACAGGTGCCAGCCAGTGTCCAGAACTGCACTCACTCGCACACCTGGGCGCTCACCCAGGAAGGCAGAAGTTCCACAGGCTGCTTTTCTGCATACGGGTCCTTTCTCATTCTTATCCCGTGTCTGTTTCACAGGTTCCACAGAGCACAGAATAAATACGAATGGCAGTTTTAAGTTTTAAGATAGGAGTGAACAGTCACAGTGTGTATTCTTTGTTTTTTGTTGTGGTTTTGAGACAGGGTTTTTCTGTACAGCTCTGGCTGGCCTGGAACTCACTTCAGGCTGGCCTCTACTTCCCAAGCACTCGGTTTAAAGGCATACCCCACACCTTTTCCTGGCCCACAATATGTATTCTTAATCCCTCTGTAGCTTCCCTGCTGGCCCACTGTGCCCTTCTCAGTGGTTGTGCTCAAGTCAGGGCCTGCAGCCTTCAGGTGGGGTGTTGTAATGTCCCTGCCTCTTGCTGCGTGCGTGGGTACCACACTGACAGTGGGCTGTGGAGGGAGGGATGCTGACTCCCACTGTTGTCTTCCAGAGTCTCTACCTGGAGCATCTGCTGCTGTGTGTGCAGGCTCTGCTGTCTGTGTGTCGAGAAGACTGTCGTGCTGCCAGCCTGCAGCTCTTGGAGGTGCTGGTGACAATAATGGCAGTCTCAGATGCCGTGGGTCTTGAGAAAATGGTAAGGGCACAGCACCCTGCAGCTACAGTCTTTCCACAGGAGATGTAGTTGTCTTCTGTCAGTCTCCAGCATGGTTGCCTTTCAGACCTAAGGCAGGCTTGAGTAGCAAAGATGAAAAGAATTCAGAATATTTAAAAGGAGTCTCTCACAAGGTGGCCTCCAGGGAGTGAAGACTGTGTAATATTGGGACGCTGGACAGACCCTGCACTGCCCTTACCTCTAATCTCTTGGCGCTTCACAATGTTCCTGTGCAGCCAACGCTGTGGCTAGAGAAGGCTGAGGGCGGGCCTGTGACGCAGGCCTGCGGTCGGCTCTGTCCTCTTGGCTCTGCGTTTAAGCTTTAATATTTCTTTGCTTTTGGTTTTGGTTTTCTTTTTTTAAGATGGGCTTATTATTTAGCCCAGGCTACCCCTGAACTTCTTTGTTTGTTTGTTTGTTTGTTTTGTTTTTCGAGACAGAATTTCTCTGTGTAGCCCTGGCTGCCTCGAACTCAGAAATCCGCCTGCCTCTGCCTCCCAAGTGCTGGGATTAAAGGCGTGCGCCACCACTGCCAGGTGCCCCTGAACTTCTGAAGGCAAGCTTCTGTCTCACAAAATAAGGTGGAGAGTGACTGAAGTAGATGCTGAGTGTCACCCTCTGTTCTCCACGCGCACTCACCGCACACGGCTCTTTAACATAGAATCCCTGTGAGCCTCAGTAACCATCTGGGGCCAGGCCCTACTGCTTCAGGGTGAGCCCAGAGCAAGGCTCTCAGCCACCCCCTTGGGCCGGCCTGCAGGAGGATTAGCTAGCCTGTGGAGTCCTGCCTGAGGGGCCTTTTCCTCTCTTGTTGGGTACTTTCTCATTCAGATTCTTCTCTGAAGAAACCTTTGCAGAGGATGTGTGTCATATGTCATCAAAGACAGCTTGTCACTGACAGGACTGAGTTCTAGCAAGGCTGTGCCTGCAGGCCACAGGAAGGAAGCCAAGCCTACTGCCTCGGGGAATGTCAGGGGCTGCCTAGGGTATTCAGTCCTCCCTCTGCCCACCACTAACCTTTGTGCTGGGTTCCAGAGAAGCCAGCAAGTAATTTGTACCTTGGGATCTGGTCTGGGTAGGAGAGCTAAGTGGGCAGAGTGCAGGCAGGCTTCAGTGACCGTCATTTTACGGTCATTTTACGGTTTGGGAGGTTTGGGTGGTGGTTTTGTTGTGTTCGTGTGTGGGTGGAGTTTTGTCCGTAGCGGGGTGGGGCCAGGCGCCCTGATTGGCGTGCACTACACTGTGCCTGTTCCCAGCCCTCCTCCCTGCAGTTGTCTCAAGGCTTTTACTTTGTGTGGGTTTTTGTTTTTCTAATTGTGTACATATGTGTGTGTTTGTGGGCGTGACCACATGTGTCCTGAGAGACCAGAAACATCGGATCCCCAAGAACTGTAGTAACAGATGGCCGTGGGCCCCCTGACATGGGACCCTGACTCGGGAGATGTACAAGAGAGCTAGCTATACATGGTCTTAGCTATTGGGCCATCTCTCCAGACATGGGTTTTTGTGTTTGTTTTGTTTGTTTTAGTTTTTTGTTTGTTTGGTTGGTTTTTTGACACAGGGTTTCTCCCTGACTGTCCTGGAACTAACTCTCTTTGTAGAGCAGTCTGAACTCAGACTCATAGAGATCTGCCTGCCTCTGCCTCCTGAGTGCTGGGATTAAAGACATGCGCCACCACGCCCAGCTGGGCTTTTTATTAAACAAGGTCTTTGTGTAGCGCAGGCTGACTTTGAGCTCTTAATCCTCCTGCCAGAGGCATCTATAGTAACAGTTTCTTTTCTTTTCTTTTTCATGTGCACAGTGTGCATGCACGTGAGTGCGTGTGTGTGTGTGTGTGTGTGTGTGTGTGTGTGTGTGTGTGTGTACGTGTACATGTACGATGCCAATGCCATTTCTCTGGCATCACCTAGAGTTTTTCTTTGCCTTCCATTTCACTTTTGAGAGATTTTTTGTTTTGTGTGTGTGTACATGAGTGCAGTGCCTAGATGGATGAGACCTTCAGATTCCATGGAGTTAAAAGTTGTCAAAGAAGCTGGAGAGGTGGCTGTACTCTTCAGAGGTCCTGAGTTCAATTCTCAGCAACCACCTGGTGGCTCACAACCATCTTTAATGGAATCTGATGCCCTCTTCTGGTGTGTCTGAAGACAGCTACAGTGTACTTACATATATAAGATAAATCTTTTTTTAAAAAAAATTTTTTAAAGTTGTGGATATGACCTATTCATCATGAATGCTGGGAACTAAGTTTGAGTCCTCTGCTCTTCATTGCTGAGCCATCTCTCCAGCCCTACCTATGTGCCTGTCTGACAGTCTTTTACTGGCGCACTAAACAGGCCAGGCCAGCCAGCAAGCCCTAAGGACCACCACACCCACTCCATCTGTGCCTCTTCATTGCTGAGATTACAGGCATATACCACCATGCCTGGCTTCTCATGGAGTCTTAAGACCAAATTCAGGGCCTCATGCTTACAAATGACTGAGCAATCCTTCTGCTCTCCCCACAGCCCCATCTTTAAAACTACTTTGCCCCTTGCTCACATGTGGTCAAGTTCCTGTTAGCATAACCTCTGAGCAGCTTTCAGGAGACACATGCAAGCATAAACATGCTTGCTCCTGGGTTTGTAGACACACACAAATGAGCTGTGCTGCTTGGGTGGCTGAGTGGATGGGTTTGTGTCTGTTATTACCTGCTGTAGACACAGCACTGACAGAGGCAGAAGGTGGTGTGGGGAGGGCATCAGCCCTGACCTAGCCTACTGCGGCCCCTGCCTGCTCTTCGGTGGGCTGGTTCTACAGTACTTACCTCCTGGTCAGATGTTTCTGTTTAGCTGATGTTTCCTGCAGAGTCCAGTGTTCTTTTCCTTTACACTTACTAATGTTCTTTTCTTAGACCTCAGACGACAAGAGAAGTCCCAGGAATGGTAAGCTTTAAAAAGTAGATCCAAGCTGGGTGTTGGTGGCACATACGTTTAGTCCCGGGATGGGACTCTGGAGGCAGAGGCAGTTGGATCTCTGAGTTAGAGGCCAGCCTGATCTACAGAGTGAGTTCCAGGACAGCCAGGAATACGGTGAGAAGCCCTATCTCAATAAATAAATAAATTAAATAAATAAATAACAAAAAAGTAATGAAAAATAGGGCTGGAGAGCACTGACTGCTCTTCCAGAGGTCCTGAGTTCAATTCCCAGCAACCACATGGTGGCTCACAACCATCTGTAATGGGACCCAATGCCCTCTTCTGGTGTGTCTGAAGACAGCGACAGTGCCCTCACATACATAAAATAAATAAATAAATCTTTTTAAATAAATAAAGCCTCTAGAGGGCCAGTGAGATGACTTATCATATAAAGTTGCTTGCCACCAAGCCTGACAACTTGAGTTTGATCCCTGGAATCCAGATGGTGGAAGAAGAGAGCTGACTCCTTCAAGTCATCTTCTGACTTTGACGCCTGCACCGCATGGTGTCCTGCGCACCCTCATCCCTGGAAAGAACCTCAGTAAATGTAGCCCTGGAAAAGAGCAACTGGACCTAAAGTTGGGGCTATAACGCAGCTAGTAGAGTATTTACCTAGAATGATACAGCATAAAACTGTGTGTTAGCACATGCCTATAATTCCCACACTCAAGTTAGAAGCAGGAGGATTCAGAATTTGAGGTCATCTTGGCCAGCCAGACTACACGAAATCCTGTCTCAAAAAACCTTTTCTTGTGGTTTTAGTTTTTGGTTTTGTTTTTTTGGTTTTTGTGGTTTTTGTTTGTTTGTTTGTTTGTTTGTTTGTTTGTTTGTTTTGAGACAGGGTTTCTCTATGTAGTCCTGGCTATCCTGGAACTAATTCTAACTATAGACCAGGCTGGGCTCAAACTCAGAGATCCAACCGCCTCTGCTCCCAAGAGCTACAATTAAAGGCATGAGCTGCCGCCTCCATCACTCAGCCAAAAAAAAAGTTATATTTAATTTAAAACTGAGTCTGGTCCCAACCTTTGTATGCCCTCTTCTAGGCTCAGAAGACCATGGATACACTGGCTGAGGTGGAGGATATCCCCAGCAGTCAGGATCTCTACCGCAAGCATGTGGGTGCCCTCCTGGAGCGGCTGACAGCCTCCCAAGGCGAGTGGACAGTGCACTCTGTGCAGCTGCTGAAATTCATTGTGCTCCTCACCCAGGCAGGTGAGCAGCAGGCGCTGACCTGCACCCCGACATAGTTCTGGTTAGTGTGACAGGGTCCTGCTGCATAGCTCAGGATGGCATCAAACCGGGTCTGCTCCCGTCTTGTCTTCCCACATGCTGGGTCACCAGCATAAGCCACTGAACCCAGGAGAAATGTCTTCCACAGTAAGCCTTGAAAATAGGGTGTGCCGTAGCTTCTTCTACAGCTTGTTCTTTCAATACGTCCATTTTACAGTGAAATTCAGCATCTCTAGCCACAGGCTTTTGTGGAAGTGAGAAGCGTTGCTTTAGAACCCTTAGTGGGTTTTATTTTTACTCTGTCTTTTAACATTTTTAATGCCAAGAGGTGCAGCCCCCTTCACAAATCGCACTTGAACTCCCTCCCACCCCCCAGCTCTGGGGAGGAGAGGCCGTAGATACAAGAGGCATAGCCCCCTTGCCATGCTCCAGCCATCCAGCCTGGCACATCTCTGTGCATATGCCAGAAGGCATAGTTTGCTGCGGTGTTTAGAATATGGACAGATCAGAAGGCAGAAGTGGCACCTACAGGACTGAAGAGATGGCAGTTTAGTCAGGTGCTTCTTGAACAAGCGTGAGGATCTGAGTCTAATCTCCAGAGCTCGTCATAAAATGTCAGGTGTGGCATTGGAGAGATGGCTCAGCAATTAAGAGTACCTGCTGCTCTTTCGAGGATGTAAGATTGGTTCCCAGTGCCCACGTGGTGGCTCTTAGCTGTCTCTAACTCCAGTACCCAGTGATCTAATGCCCTCTTCTGATCTCTGTATACTGGTACCAAATACACACACACACTGCACATACATTCAGGCAGTCACACATACACATAAAATTTAAAGGCCCGGCACAGTATCATGTTCCTGTAACCCTGGCACTGGGGAGGCAGAGACAGGAGGATCCTTGGGACCTGCTGGCGGCCAGCTAGTCTAGGTGACTCAGGGAGCCCTGACTGCAGTGAGAATTTGTTTCCAAAATGAAGGGAGGAGCACTTGAGGAGGATGCTTGATGTCAGACTCTGGCTTCCATGTGTGCATCCCACACAAGGAAATGACAACAGGCCATTCTGCTCCCTGACAGGACCTGCCTTGCTGGATGGGGTTGCTCCTGGCCCTGTGAGCCTGTATCATGGGAAGGTCCTACCACATCCTTCAGGACCCAGTACCCTTTCCTCCTGGGTGGTCAGCAGCGGGGCCCTGTGTACTCAGCCTGGCTGCAAATAGGGGCACTGTTGTACTTTCAGTGTGGCTTGGTGAATGCCCTCGTGTGGCCTCCAGTTCTGCCACAGTCAATGTGGCTCTCCTTTCTGATTGGCCCAGCTCACTCTGGGGCCATTTCCCACACCCTCTGGCCCCTAAGCTCCAGGACCTACTCGGTGTCTGGAAGGTGGGATGTGGGCATCAAAGCCTACATGTCGGGGGCCTTTGAGGCTTTCTGTTTGACCTGCTGAGATGTAAGACCAGAAGCACAAGGACTCGCTTAGGGTGGCAGCTGCCCCTGTTCCTGTCACTGTTGGCACAGCAACAGGGGCTGCCTGTCAGAGCAGGGCACTGATGGCACACTTGTCTGATCTGACCAATGGCAGAGCATACCCAGGTTTCCAGCCAGGAGCTGAGGGTGCAGCTCTGTTCCCTGTTTCCAGTCCCCAGCCCCGGGAAGAGCTGGGCCTGCACTGGAGCGTATTTCTTGGGGTGGACTTGTTTAGTTTGAAGACTGGGTCTCATACAGCTGAAACCAGCCTCAGACTTGGCTGTGTAGTGAAGAATGAACCTGAAGCCTTTGTCTTGCCTCCTGTCTCCTAAGTACTGGGGTTACAGGTTTCCACCCTCATGCCTGCTTTATGCAGTCCTGGGCTGGAGTCCAGGACCCTAAGTGTGCTAGGTAGGCACTCTAACCACGGATGGATAGCCCAGCCCCTCACTCTGGATATTTTCTTGACAGTTTGCTTCTCACTGAAGTTGAGGTGAGAGTCGGCGTCCCTCTCCTGCATCCGTCCCCTTTCTTCCTTTTTGAATGAAACTCCAGCCTGAGCACTTGGTTTTATTCTGAGTGCTGGCTCTTGGCTCACAGGTTTCCTGACTTCTCATCATTGCCATTCTCAGACCCACACCGCCGCAGGCAGACAGCGCTGCTGCCTCCTTAAGCCTCTGATGCCACTTTACAGACACTGGACCTACAGGGGTTTGAGAAACTGCATTTTGAAATGGGAGATTTGGGTGGCCTGCTGTGTTGTCCTGTTGTAGAATTAGCAAACTGTGCCTGAGAAGTGCTTGGGGCCGTGTTCTGGAGAGTCAGCCATATATGTGTAACTCTAGAGGCTGTATAGTTCTAGTCACCAGGCAGTCATCCCAGGTTCTGGTAAAAATGCCAGGCCTTTTGTTGGTTTGTTTGTCTTATTTTGTTTTTCAAGTGTAGACTGTAGCTCTGGCACTACTGCCTCTGCCTCTGCCTCCTGCTTGCCAGGATTAAAGATGTGTTTCCCCATGATGATATAATCTTGGCGCTTGGAGAGGTAGAGACAGGTCAATCTCTGGGGCTCAGTGGCTAGTCAGCCTAGCCTAATCAGTAAATCTCAGGCCCATGAGAGGACCCGCCTTAAAACAAGAAGTGGATGATCACTAAGGAACAATTGGAGGCTGAGATATTCTCACGTTCAGGGCCAATCTAAATCCTCTGTCAGAAGAAAACGGGGCTGGAGAAATGGTTCAGCCATTAAGACCTCTTGCTGCTCTTGCAGAGGCCTGAGGCTTGGCTCCTAGCACCCATGTCGTATGGCTCGTAACCACTGTGACTCCAACTCCAGGGAGGTCATTGCTTCTGGCCTGATACTGTGGCTCTGCACACATCTTCAGGCACACATGCACAGTATTAAAAATAGTGAAGTCATTTTTTAAAAGATTTATTGCCGGGCGGTGGTGGCGCACGCCTTTAATCCCAGCACTTGGGAGGCAGAGGAGGCGGATTTCTGAGTTCGAGGCCAGCCTGGTCTACAGAGTGAGTTCCAGGACAGCCAGGGCTACACAGAGAAACCCTATCTTGAAAAACCAAAAAAAAAAAAAAAAAAAAAAAGATTTATTACGTATAATGTTCTGCAGGCCAGAAGAGGGAGCTGGATCTCATTACAGATGGTTGTGAGCCACCATGTGCTTGGCTGGGAATTGAACTCAGAACCTCTGGAAGAACAGCCAGTGTAGCCTCTGAGTTATCTCTCTAGCCTCCTGAAGTAATTCCTTTTTTTTTTTTTAAAGAAGGAATTTAGGAATGTGAAGCTGGATCTGTGTCTTAGTCACGTGATGGGGGTGCTGGAGATGATCTTTTGTTAGTGTCATCAGCAGCTGGGAGAGCAGATGTCAGGAAGGGGGCCATGGCACTGTGGCTCGCAGGGTGCCTTCCCCAGCATTCCTGTCAGTGAGGCCTGGGAAGCTATCAGCTTGCTGCAGCCCTTTTTCCCTTTCCTAGGCCCAGCTGTGGGAGAAGCTCTGCAGCACGTGATCCCCATGCTCAAGGCCTGTCTCCAGCCCACCACAGACCCACACATGCGCCTGAAGCTCTTCTCTATCCTGTCCACGATGCTGCTGAGGCCTAAGGACACTGTCGACTCTCGGGGGTAGGTCGGCCCTCACTCAGGTCTGTGGACAGCCCGCACAAGTGTTGGATGGGGCTTCCCATGCTGCCCTGGGCAGGGCCCCCAAGGTCCAGGGTACAGGCTTCTTGGTGGTCTTTATCTCTAGAATCCACCCCACTAGGTAAACAGTGATCTTGGTGAGTGCACCGCAGAGACACAGACAGTAAATCAAAGTCACTTTAGGGGAGTCATTAAAATTCCAACGAGTGAGAAAGTTTTAGGGCACATTAACTATTAATGGCTTCTGTTTCGCTGTTCTGTTTTAAAAGCCTTTTGGCACCTTTCAGACGGAACAGACCTGACTGAATTAGCATTGATGGTGAAGGCTTAGGGGTACCTTCTGTTATCTCAGAAAAGCTCAGAGGCAGCTTTGCAACCTAAGAGCCTCCAATTTTATGGCTTTGAAGTAAAGGGAAAGTGAACAGAGAGCTTAGGGAAGAACAGGCTCTCAGGGGAGGAGGGAAGCCAAGACCAGCACGCTCATCCTGGGAGAGGACGGTAGAGCGAGGAGCTGAGTGTGGATAGAAAATCAGAGCTGCCCTGGAAAGAAGACCACATACATATGCGCACTTATACACACACATTTATACATGCTCAATGCCTTCCTTGGTTCATTGAACAGAATAGGATTCAAATCATTCTGGGACCTCCCAATCCTGACCACCCTTGACAGCCTGGGTCTTGCAGATGGAGACCTGAGTTAGCCCCGTGTGAGCTCCTGGGACACCACACACACCACACCCCACACCCCCAAAAAAAGCAAAAAACAAAAAAACCTGTCACCATGAAGTGTGGTCAGCAAACTTCAAAGTTCCTCCGAGTTGCTCATTCTAACCTTTCTCCTTTGAGTGCACTCTTACTGTGGGCTGACTGCCAGCCTCACACGCTGCAGGAAATTCTGTTTCCTGCTATCTAAAAAACCTCAGGGCTGAAAGGGGACCATAAAAAGATATTAATGAGCGTCTTTGGCAGCAGCCCATCGAGCAGACGTGTACACAGGAATGGAGTGAGTGAGTGACTGGGCTGCCACCAGGCTTAGCCTTTTCCACACACCCAGTAGTGTGCTGAGGAACAGTGCCACCCCTGACCCACAAGCGCAGCTGCCGGGTTTGGGCCAGGTTCCCAGTGACACACTTCAGACCTCTCCAGGGATCAAGTCAGTCTAGAGAATCCAGTTATGCAGATGAGTTACTGAGTGAGAGATTGCTTCTGTTTGGGTAGGGACAGTTTGAAAATAGCATTGTCTGACAGTTTCTGTTGCCATGACGGAACACCATGACCAAAAGAGATTTAAGGAGGAGTTTGTTTCACTTGTACTTTTAGATGGCAGTCCATCACTGAGGGAAGTCAGGGCAGAAACCTGGAGCTGATGGAGAAGTCATGAGGAGGGCTGCTTACTAGCTACTTCTTGGCTTGCTCTGCCTGCTGAGTTATAGCACCCGGGACCACCAGTCCAGTGGTGGCAACACCCACAATGGGCCAGTTCCTCCCATCTCAACCACTAATTAAGACAATGCCCAGCAGGCTTACCTACATTCAATCATGACCTCTCAGCTAAGTGTAGTCCGTGTTAAATTAACATAAAACTAGTCAGCACAAAGTGTCACTTGGTTTTGGTTCATCGATCACAAAATGATGAGAGTGAAAGGTTGGTTGTCCCGTCGAGGCTCAGTCTAAGGATGTCATGTCTGGCAGGAAGTCAGGACTCTCTACTTAGAGAAGGCTCTCCCAGCAAACCAGAGTGCTAGCGCCACAGCATTCCACCTGCCACACAGCCGGAGACTCCCACTCCCCCACCCCTGCCTCGCTCTCTCACCTGAGCTGTAGAGATGCCTGTGAGGGAGCAGTGGGGAACTACAGAAAGCTCTGCCCAGGCCACTGCCTTTGCTTCAGTCCTTTTGGTAGCCTTGAAATAAAATTTCATGTAAAAACTCTGGACTAAGGCCCGTTGGGATGACTCAGTGAATAAAGGCATCTGCTTCCAGACCTGATGACCTGAGCTCAGTCCTTGGGACCCCCATGGTGGGAGAAGGAAGCAACTCCTGGAAATTGTCCTCTGACTTCCATGTGTGCACTGTGGACGAGTACCACACCCCACCCACGCATACAATGCATAAATAAAATGTAATGCAAAATTAGAAAACAAAATCATGGCCTAGGGCTGTGGCTCAGCTGGGAGAATTGCTTCTCCAGCTCACAGGGGGCCTTGGGTTCCATCTCCAACACTGCATAAAGCAAGAGTGGTGATGCCTGTAACCCCAGCACTCAACAGGAGGCCTTGGGTTCCATCTCCAACACTGCATAAAGCAAGAGTGGTGATGCCTGTAACCCCAGTACTCGGGAAGTGGAGGCAGGGGGACTGGGTATTTCAGACTAGCCTCAACTATATAACAAGACCTTGTCTCAAACACCTGAGACAGTTGGGAGAGTGGTTGCCCAGCATGTAGGGCTCAGTCCCTGCCTTGTACGAGTTAGGTGTGGTGGATATGCCTATAGTTTCTGTATTCAGGTAGGAGAATAAGACATTGAAGATTTTAAAGATTTATTTATTTGTTTTGTGTATATGTGTACACCATTGCTCTCTCAGACACACCAGAAGAGGGCATCAGATCCCATTACAGATGGTTGTGAGCCAGCATGTGGTTGCTGGGAATTGAACTCAGGACCTCCAGAAAAGCAGTCAGTGCTCTTAACCACTGAGCTGTCTCCAGCTCTACATAGAAATTTGAGTCCAGCCTGAGCTACATGAGACTTTTAAGCCCACCTTTTTAAGTTAAAAATGAAAGTAGATTATGGACCAGCAATGGTGGGGAGAGAAGTCCTGAGCAACTGGCAGACTGTCTGCTCTCTGTGCAGGGTGAAGCCCTGAGCGCTCTGTTAGAGAGGGCTTGACAGACAGCTCTGCTTCACATAGCCTCACATTAGCAAGACTTGCTGGCATCTTCTGTGAGAGGTTTTGGTTTAGAAGCATTTGTTTTGTCTTGAAAACATAATAATAAAAGAAGATGTTTTGTGTGCGTGCAGATACCTGAAGAGGTTCTTAGAGGACATTGCGTTTCCCTGGAGCTGTGGTCACGAGGTCATAAGCCACCTCATGGTTCCTGGGAACCAAACTCAGGTCCTCCAGAAGAGCAGCAAGTGCTCTTGAACACCAGGTCATCTCCGGCCCCGGTTTTGGGGACAGGGCTTCTCTGTGTAGCCCTGGCTGTCCTGGAACTCACAGAGATCCTTCTGCCTCTCTAGTGCTGGGAGAGCATGCACCACCACACCCAGCCCTTATTTCTTGTTTTCTTTGTTTTAATGGTACAGATGGCAGGTTCAATGGATGGTGACAGAGGCACCATGTGACCCACATAGCTGATCATGGTTGGTGCAGCACTTGAGCACAGGGTCCCCCACCCCACACCCACTCACCACCTTACCAGGTCACTTCTCAAGGGACCTCTTGCGGAGGGGCACAGGGTCAGGTCCAGTTCCATTCCCAAACTGGAGCATGTTCTTCAGAGTAGTCTGTGTGTCCTTCCTCACTTGCCCTCTTGTTCCAGACAGTTCCATGGCTACCTAAATATGGTAATAAATGACATCCTAGCCCCCAACCTACAGTGGCATGCAGGGAGGACAGCTGCAGCCATCCGGACGGCCGCCATATCCTGTCTGTGGGCACTCATCAGCAGTGACATCTTATCAGCCAAGCAGGTAAGGACAGCTGTGACCAGTTGTTTGTCCATGTGGCCTTTCAGAACTGTGTCTTTCAGTTAGCAAGGAAAGCTCTCAAGGGCTAAGGTCTTAGTGCCTGGTTGTTACAGGCTCCATCTCCTTGAAGGATCTGGGATCCGGTCTCTACCTTAGGTTTACAAACTGTTTTAGTTTCTTGTCCTGTTGCTGTGATCCGATACCCTGACAAAAGCAGCTCAGAAGAGAAAAGGGCTATACCAGGTCACAGGTAAGGTCACAGTCCATCATGGTAAGGAAGTCCCGGCAGCAGGAGCTTGGACAGCTGGTCACATCACATCCACAGTGAAACGCAGAAGCGTGGTGGCGAGTGCCTTTAATTGGGAGGTAGAGGCGGGTAGATTTTTGAGTTTGAAGCCAACTTGGACCACATAGCCAGTTCCACGCCAGCCACGGTTACATAGTGAGACCTGTCTCAAACAGGAGCAGACAGCAGTGAATGCAGGCTGCTGCCCGGCTCAGGTTCTCATTTTATATACTCAGAACCTCGAGCCCAGGAATGGGTTCTGTCCACACGTCAATTAGCCTAGTCAAGATGGTACTCAGCTAGCCTAACCATCACACAAACCTAGTAAAGATTCTTCACGTTCCTTCCTAATTCATGTGTCTTACTGTAGCGTGACCAAGACATTTTCAGCTGGGAGTTGCTCTTTTACAGATCTTGAGACATTTCCTGTTATTTGTTTTATACTGAGTCTTTAAAATCAAATGTACTTTAGTACTTTACAGCTGCAGTAAAAAAAAGTCCAGGCCTGGTCACATGGGTGACTAGCATTGTGAGAGCAGAGGTAGAGTTCACTGAGCAGCCAGTAAATGCCAGTCAGCAAGCTCTGATAGTGAGAGACCCTGTGTCAACATATAAGGCGGTGGCTGGAGAGATGGCCCAGAGCTTCAGAGCCCTTCCGCTCTTGCAGAGGACCCAGGTTCAGCTTCTAGCACCCGTGTCTGCTGGCTCCCAACTCCAGAGGATCTGATGCCCTCTTCTGGACTCTGAAGGCTAGAAAATTGTGTGTGTGTGTGTGTGTGTGTGTGTGTGTGTGTGTGTGTGTGTG
>JANHMN010000023.1:806050-816537 GCA_030674055.1 Rhabdomys pumilio
ATATCAAATTTAAGGCCAGCCTGGGCTCCAGAAAGCCCTGTCTCAAAAAAAAAAAAAAAAAAAAAAAAAGAACCATTAAATAAAAGAAGGAAAATTGCCAGTTGCAGTGGCTAACACTTGTAATCTCAGGACTTGGGAGTAGAAGCAGGAAGAGGAGCATGAACCCAGCCTGGGCAACAGTGTTGATTCCTTACTTTAAAAAAAGGGGGTAGGTGCAGTGGTGTATGCTTTTAATCCCAGACTCAAGAGGCAGAGACAGGTAAATCTCTAAATTCAAGGCCAGCATGGTTTACATAGCAAATTCCAGGACAGTTAGTGACACATAGAGAGATCTCGTCTCAAAATAAAAAACAAAAAACAAAAAGAAAAAAAAAAGAAAACAGAAAAGCCAAGCCGGGGCCGGAGATGGAGAGATGGCTCATGAGTTAAGAACATTTACTGGTCTCTCAGAGGATCCACCTTGTGTTCCCAGCACCCACAGAATCGCTCACAGCCATATGTAACTCAAGCTCTAGGGGAACTGATGCTTCTGACCCATGTAAACACCAGGCACACTCATACACAATGCAAACAAACACTTACACACATAAAACACGTCAAGTTAAAAAAGACAAAACTAAGCTAAATATTCACAAAGGCTCCTATCTCTGAATGCACAAAAGCTTTATTCACAAGTTTCTAACTGACAATATCCAAATGTCCGGCAGCTGGCCCAGGGGGCAGCAAACCAGAGTCTCTGGCCTGTGGAGCCAGCCAGCTGCCCTGCCAAACCCATCCACTTTACGATCAGTGGACTTCAGTGTTTACCACAAATATCCTTGTGGCCTGAAAGCCTCTAACATCTATTATACAGAAAAGTCTCTCAACTTGTCAATGGAACAAACCAACACATCAAACGCTTGTCATATAAGGAGGCAAGTGTGTGTATCCTGAGTGGCTATCAAAAGCCAGCAGCAGCAGGCTATGGAGGTGCACGCCTGTAACCCCAGGACTGGGATGGAAGAGAGGCATTCCAAGCCGATGATGGCAACAGCGTCTGTGTGTAGATGTGTGCGCATGCGTGTGCCTGCACTAGTGTCTTCCCTTAGGAACCACCCACCTTGTTTTCTGAGACAGGATCACTCACTGGGTTGGTGCTCATCGAGTTAGTTTGGTGACCACCAGGCTCTAGGGGTTCCAGTCTTTACTCTCCAGCCCTGAGATTAAACTCAGGACTTTATACTTACAGTGCAAGCATTTTATTAACTAATCCATCTTCCCAGTTCCAGACCCTTTCTAAAAAGTGTTAAATCAACCAAGCATGGTAGTGCATGCCATTGGTCCCAGCGGAGGCGGGCAGATCTACATAGCAAGTTCCAGGGCAGGCAGGACCACGTGGAGACCCTGCCTAAAAAATAAAAACAAAAATTAATTAATTAAAAAAAAAGTGTAAAAGCCAAGGGTTGGAAAGATGGCTCAGCCGTTAAGAGCACTTGCTGGTCATTCAGAGGACTGTAGTTTGGTTGCCAGCATCCACTTTTTGGCGTTCACCTGCAGCTCTGGGGCATGAGACCTTTGCAGACATCCACTTCGACAGACATAAACACAAACACACTCTTAGAGAAAGACTCAAAGCCAGACAGCTGCTTGTAGCATATGGTAGTACTCTCGCCGCTTGGCAGGATAAGGCAGGATTGTGGCAAAGCGGAGGTCAGTCTGGGCTATGTCGTGAATGCTAGACCACATAGTGTGACAGTTTAAAAAAAAAAAAAAAAAAAACCAAGTGGGGCGTGGTGGCACACCTTTAACTCCAGTAACGTAAGAGACTGGCTGAGTTCAAGGCCAGCCTGGTCTACTAGAGGGTTTTAGGGTAGTCAAGGTTACAGAGTAAAACCCTGCCTATAAACAAAACAAATGCGATTTAAGTGTTTGCAAAACTGCGTGAGAGAAGGCCTGGAGGGTGGAGTCCTCAGGAGAAAAGGCTTTGGCTTCCAGCCCGCAGGGCAGGGCGTCGGGGGTTTCCTGCAAACGCTGCGCCGGGACAACAGAGAGGATGTGCTTTGGAGGCCACAGCTCCTTCAGCAGGAGTCGGGTCTTCTGGGCCCACTGAGACCCTGCCCGAAACTCAGCGTGGACGCCTGCCTCCGCACAGAATCCTAATTCTAACGCTGCCCGAAAGGATTAGCCTCCCTAGGCGCGGCCCCTCAAGTCCCAGCGCGCCCGCCCCGCCCACTGACGCCGCGCGTCCCGCCCTCTCCCCGCCCCTCGCGGGCCGCGGCGGGACAGCCGCCTTCCTATTGGTCTGGAGCTTCAGCAGACGCGCCTGGGATTGACGGACGTTCGCGTCGCTCCCGCCTCCGATCCCGGCGCGGCGCGCGATTGGCTGTGGATGTGGAGAGTCTTTGGTCCCCGGCCTGGGCGGCGCGGTCGAGGCCTGAGGCGGCGGCGCGAGGCAGGTGAGCTGCGGCAAACTGGCTAGGTGAACGAGTGGGTGGGGGGACGCCGCGGACACGCCGGGGACACTGGGAACTGCCTCAGGGCGGGCCGGGATGTAGGTTGCAGGGACGGCCCCGGTGTAGGAACCGCTAACCGGCCACGACGCGCGTGACGCCCTTCGCGTTGCCAGGCCGCGCGCCCTGCGCCCTGAGTGTCCCGTGTGCCCGGGCACTCTGGTCCCCCCTCGCCCCGGACCCCTGCGTGTTGGGTTCCGGGGTCTCCTGCTACCCGTCGAGGCGCACCGGAGCAGGCACCCTCCCGGGGACGCGCCCTCCCGGGGCGCAGGTGTTGAAGGTGCGGGGAAGGGCGCGGGCCGTGTAGCGAGTCCCTGGCCTGGACACCCTGCCACCAGCTTGTTATCCCGAGCTAGTTGCCTTCTCCCCCAGCCCGGCGCGCAGGCTGGCCCGCTGCAGCTTTATTGGATGCAGCCCGGGGAAGCCGATGCCATCAGCCGGGCGAACTTTGCTGCTCTCCGCTGTGTGGCGTGAAGTGCAGTCCTTCAGTGTGCGCTTCGCGCCTCTCGGACAGATTACTAATTAGATTTTACCGTCCTTTCTATTGCACCTCTGTCGAATTTTAACTTGTCTGTTCATACACTTTAGATCCTTCCTAAGCTCTTTTCTTTTTTCTTTCTGGGTCCCAGCCTCATGTTCTTTTTCTTTCTGTCTTTTGTTTGTTTGTTTGTTTGTTTGTTTTAGGAGACAGGGTCTCATTACATAGTTTTGACTGTCGCTGTGTAGACGAGGCTGGCCTCACAAAGATCCGACGGCCTCCGCTTCCTGAGTGCTGGGGTAAAAGGGTGTGTGCAACTAAGCTGGTATTTTGAGAGAGGTCCTCAGATAGCCCAGGCCAGCCTAGAATTTACTATATTGTAGAGATGACCTTGAGTTCCTAATCCTCCCACCTTCATGCACCTAGGATTAGATCACAGGTGTGCACAACCCCACAGGATTCACAAGAACAGCCCTGGCTACATGTTCTTGAGCATAGTTACGGTAACTTCTGGTTCTTCTGTTTTCCTTGTCAGGCTTGAACTCTTGAGTTTTCGAGAAGGGGGGTTTTTCTATGTAGCCCTGGTGGTCCTGGAACTCCCAGAGATCCATCTTCTCTGCCTCCCAAGTGCTAGGATTAAAGGCATGGGCCACCACTGCTTGGTTCAGGCCTGTACTTTTATATGTGCAGGCTGTGGGTAATACACTTGAGCCTTTGCTCCAATCAACTGAGGATCTGAGAGGACTCTTCTGCCTTACCTTTTTGATTATTTTATTGATTGATTGATTGATTTTTGCCAGGTCTTTTGTAGCTCCAGCAGGCTTAGTTGAAATCCAGATGCTTGTACTTCCAACTCCCCATTGCTGGAATCACAGGTGTGTGTGTGCTACCAGGTCCTCACTTGAGAGTTGTGCCAGAGATTTGGAGAGATGCTTTTTATTTCCCGAAGGTTGGCAGCCTCAGTTTATTTACCCTTTGTTTTTCTCTGGGAGAGAGCAGAAGGGATGAATGCACAAGGTAGCAGCCAGCTGTGTGAGCAAGCTGTACTCGGTGTGTGCGTTTCATCAATCGCACTTTGACTCCTCTGTCTTTAAACTGTATTCAGTGTTAGCAATTATCACCATTATCTAGTTCCATCGGCTTTTCGTCACCTTAAAGGTAAACCCAGATCCCACCGAGCAGTCCCTCCCGTTTTCCTCCTGTCCACAGCCTCTGCTCACAGCCTGTGTATTTGTTTGCCTGTTCTAGTGATCTCATTTAAGGCTCATCCCTGCTGTGTAGCATGTGTCCCTACTCTCTTGCTCTTTGTGGCTGAATTGTTTCCCACTCTATGGACCTAGTAAATATTTAAGAAATACTTTTTATCATATTTTATTTACATGTGAATGTTTGCTGAGGTCAGGAGGACAGTTTACTGGAGTCACTTGTCTCCTTCACCCGTATAAGTCCTGGGGGACTACACAGGTCATCAGGTGTGGTAGCAGACACGCTGACCCTCCTTGAAGACCCTAGTAAATCCCGTTTCTCCACATCAGTGGGCATTTGGATTGTTTCCACCTGTTGGGTTATTTGGTGCTGCTGGGAATATGGGAACAAGTTCGTGCTTGAACACCTGTTTCCGTGTGTGTGTGTGTGTGGGGGGGGGGGATTCGGGGGGACTGATTGTGAAGGCCCAAGAGAGGGAGGGACGGAGAGGTTGATTGTGAAGGCCCAAGGTTGATGCTGGGTACCTGCCTCAGTCGTTCTCTTCCTTTGTTTTTATCTTTTGTTTGTTTTGTTTTCAAGACAGGGTCTCACTTTGTTGCCCCAGCTGTTCTGGTTCTGTACACCAGGCTGGCCCCTGTACACCAGGCTGGCCCCTGAACTCAAAGATTGTCCTGCCTATGCCTCTCAAACGCTCGGATTAAAGGTATGCAGCACCTGCTTCCTTAATTTTTGAAGCAGTGTCTCTCACTGGAACCCAAGGCTCACCAATTGGCATAAACTGGCTTCCCAACAAGCTCCAGAGCCTCATCTCTCTTTCTCCAATGCTAGGATTACAGTTGTAGGCTGTTGTGCTCGGCTTTTACTTTAGGTCCTGGGGATCAGACTCAGCTCTTAATGTCTGTGTTTCTAACTCTTTACTGGCTAGGCCATGGCTCCAGCCCCTGAGCACCTGTTTTTAATTCTTGGAGTATAGACCTAGGAGTAGAATTGCTGGGTCACATGGTAATTCTATGTTTAACTCTGTGCAGAGCATCCAGACTGTTTTTCTGCAAAGTGGCATGTTTTACACTCCCACCCACAATGTGGGAGACGGCCCACTTTGTCCACATCTTTCCTAAAGCTTGTTTTCCTTCCGTCCACCCACCCACCGCATCTCAGTGAATTGAATCTTTGACTTTGGTCTGCATTTCCCAGATGACACGGATGTGTGTGAATTTTTGCTTTAGGTCCTCATTGTCCATCTGTATGTCTTTGGAGAGATGCCTGTTCTGTCCCATCCCAGTCCGTGTGCACATGTGCATGTGTGTAGACCAGGCTGACTTGGAACTCACAGTCACCTGCCTCTGCCTCCGAAGTGCTGGGATTAAAAGTGTGATCCAGCCTTTCCCTGTCTTTTAATTGGGTTGTCTTGATGGTTTGTGAAAGTTGTTTATACATTCCAGATACACATATGAGACTTGCAAATACCACCCCACCCGTCTCCATCTCTCTTTGAGTAGCATCTCACCGTACTCTCAGACTGGTTTCAAAGTCATGTTTCTTCTGCCTCAGCCTCCTCAGCGTGACTGGTGTTTGCTGTCATGCTTTGCTTCACCTTTGACCTGTCCCCCAGCTGTTATTTGTGAGATGTATGGGCATGTGTATGTATATGGAAGTCAGAGGCCAGTTCTGTGGACTAAGTTCTCTTTCACCTTCTCTTGGTCCGGGGGATGCACTCTGGGCATCTGGCTTACATTGCAAATGCTTTAACTATTGAGCCATTTGCCAGTGGTCGCCATCTTTTTGATAGTATTTGTTGTGCTGTTGTTTTGAGGCAGGGTGCCATTGTATAGCCGTGGCTGGCCTGGAACTCACTCTGTAGACCAGGCGTACTCAAGCTTACGAGACTTATCTGCCCCTGCCTCTTAGGCATTTTTAGTGCTAAAGTAATAAAGTTTTGTTTTCTTTAGGTGGGTATATTGCAAACTCTAGATCATGAAGACTTGTCTGTATATGTTCTTTTTAAAAGTTTGATAGTTTTTGTGGTTGAATTTAGGTCTTTGACCTGTCGTGAGTTCATTGTGGGCTATGATGTCTGAGGGTCTGACTTCATTCTTCTCGTGGAAGCTCAACTGTTGTAGCAGCATTTGCAGAAAGAGATCTTCTTCCCTTGTCAGTTGGCTCCAGAAGGAAGGTTAACCTTTGACCGTGTATACCATTCTGTTGGAGTATGTCTGCTTGTATGCCAGGACCATAGGGCTTGCAGTGGATTCCTCAGCTCAGCTACTTTTTCCAGTCTTATTTGTTCTCTGGAACTTTCTGCAGCTCTGTAAATGAAGAACGGCTTTTCCGGGTTTGCAGAAAGGGCCCTGGGACATTGTCGAGGGTCACAGTACGTCTGTAGATCCCTTGGGCAGCATTGCAGAAAGGGCCCTGGGACATTGACAAGGGTCACAGTACGTCTGTAGATCCCTTGGGCAGCATTGCTTGTCAGTTCCTGAACGATTACGTTTCCTTGTGGCAGTCAGTGCTCAGCCCTGCCCTTGGGAGTTTAAATTGACTCTCAAGCCCTTTTCTTGCCTGTGCTGTTGTGGAAGGAGTTCTCAATTCCGCTTACCTTGTTCCTTCTAGAATGTAGAAGCACAGTTGGCTTTGTGTGTGCCCTGCCACTTTGCTGAATTTGTTAGCTTTAGGCTATTCTGTCTATGACATGCTGTCAGCTGAGAGGAAAGGTTGCCTTACTCTTACTGTCTTCCGGTCTGTATGTATGTCTTTTCTCCCCTTGTCTTGAGTAATTGCTCTGGCCTGAACTTTAGGACACTTGTTAGATCCACTGCTGCCTTGTCCTTCCCTCCCTTCACTTGAGAGCATTAGATCTTTTCACCTTCAGGTATGGTGCTGCCCGTGGGCTTTTCACAGATGCCTGTGTGCTGGATTCAGGAAGTTCTCTCCCAGACTGACCTGGCTGTGTAGCTGAGGATGAGCTTGTACTCCTGCCTCTGCAGGATCACATGTGCACCACCACACCTGGTACAATGTGCAGTGCAGGGATGGGACCCGGCGCCTGTGTACGAGAAGTGTTCATGCTACCCGCTGAGCCACACCCACACACTTTAATTTTTTGGCAAGGTGGGGCCAGCTTTGTACCTCAGACTTGGAATATTACTTTCAAAGAGCTGGGAATATAGATGTGAGCCACTACACTTGGCTATTGAATATTGTGTTATGCATGAAGAGGTGTGGAGATTCTCTACCTGCCATGCTCCCGTGGTTTCCCCTGAGGGCATCTCCAGCAGACTTGAGGTCTGACCTCCAGACTCTTAGTTTCCTTGACACCCTCACTTCCACGTGTTAAATGGGTGTCACTAGTTCCTGAGTCTCTGGGGTTCTTCAGTGAAAATCAGGCACTCTGGCTGTTCCAAAAGCTTCTTTTTTAGCTCTTCCTTTCTGTTCCATGCATATTTGCCTGTCCATGAAATCTGATGCCTGTGTTCAACTCCTAATTTGTTCTGTGTGTGGGTGCATGTGCCATAACACCTAGAGAGGAGAGGACAGCTTGCTGGAGTTAGTTCTCTCCTTTCACCTGGGTTCCAGGGATTCAACTCAGGTCACTAGGCTTTGTGACAAGTACCTTTGCCTACTGAGCCATCTTGCTGGCCCTGTGCTGTGCTCATCTGTCACAGGGACATGCTGACAGGCGCTTACTAGGTGAACTGTTTTCAAAGACCATGGGTATTAAATGGAGTGTGCTTCACCCTTCTGGGTTTGTGAGTCCAGTGCTCTCCCAAGTACTCTGCTCCTTTTGGGGTTGACATCCCATAAACCAGGCCACTCTGCATTTGCTCCCAGTAAACAGTGGCAGCAATTTAAAAGTCAGCCTCAGGACGCTCGCCCTCCCTTAAAGGTCTCAAGTAAGGCAAGAGAGTCCCGGGGGCTGGCAGGATGCCTCCCAGAGCACTGATCCCTCAGGCCGCTGCTCCTGAGTGCCTGGAGAAGGGAGTGCCTTGTTGTTCTGGCGAATGCTCAAGGGGATGGTCCTGGATACAGCTGAAGGGTTGCCATGCCACCTTGACTGAAAACGTGCTCTTGTTTTCTCCTTCCTGCTGCCCACATTTGGAATGCACTGCCATTCTGGACCTCCTACCCCACTAGATTTTCCGATGGTGAATCTGAGAATACTAGCTCTGCATCTGAAACCGGTCCCTTCACAGGTGACAGATGAGCAGCTCTCACCGAGATGCTAGGCTCTGATGGGCTCTGCTCATCAAGCAGTACAGTATGGTCAGGCAGGTGCTCCCCATCTTTGGAGGTGTGGGCCATAGATTTTAGTGTGGAGACAAGATAGATCTCTATGACAGATGCCTTTTGACCTTTGCAGAATTAAATTGCAAGTCACAGACAGGTGGTGTGAAAGGGTTTCCTGGGCCAGTGGTTCCCCAAGCAGCAGAGAGGATTCCCTCCGGACTGGTGTGGTTTCAGAGTGCTGCTGTCTGCATGCCCTGGTGCTGCTGCTGCCCTCTGCTTTGTTCTTTTTTCAGTGTTGGGCATTGACCCAGGTCCTCATACAGGTTTGCTTGCTTGGTCCTGTCACTGAGCTGTATGCCCTGGCTGTAGTCTTTTTTATTTTATTATTATTTTTTAAATCCTTTTTGAGATAGGGTCTTACTAAGTTGCTCAGGCTGGCTAAGTATTCTGTAGAACAGGCAGACCTACTTGAGATTGTCCTGTCTCAGCCTTTCAAGTAGCTGGGACTGCAGACCTATCCCACCATACTGCGTCATAGTACTGATTTTTTTTTTTTTAATTTATCTGTTGTTTGTTTATTCTTTTTTTGAGACAGGGTCTCCCTGTATAACCCTATCTGGGCCAGAACTGTCTGTGTAGACCAAGCCGGTCTGGAACTCAGAGATCCTCTTGCCTCTGCCTTCTGGGGCTGGGATTATAGATGTACACCACCATGCCTGGCTTGCTTTTTTTTTTCTTTTTTCTTTTCTTTTCTTCTAATTCTCTGTTCCTACCTCAGCTTCCTCATGCTTAGTTACAAGGATGCCCTATCAAACCTGGTCTAAGGTAGGTGCCGTGTGTGTGTGTGTGTGTGTGTGTGTGTGTGTGTGTGTGTTTAATACTGATTTTTTTTCCCAGTAAATATGGCAGAATTATTTACTTTTGAGGCAGGGAGGACCTTGCTATGCAGCCGTGCTGGCTGGAAACTTGTAGTCCTCTTGTATCTGTAGTTCTACTCTAGGCCTAGCAAAAACTTGGTTTTTACAAGAGGTTATTCTGGGATATTCACAGCCATAGAGCACTTTCATAGCATGCAAAATCCCCTGGGTTTCATCTCTAGCATTGCAAGAAAGAAACCAAAGAAACTTTAATTTTCAAGTGTTTTTCTTGACAGTGAACATAGTCACTGAGCCTGCTAGGTAGCACCTGGGTAGTGTGGAGAGCTAAGTCCTGGGTGATGGTGAACCAGTGAGGTGGAGGTGGAAGATGCATGTACACGGCTGTGTGTGCTGTATCTGTGACTGTTGCCCTGGTTCTTGTAGACGGTCCTGTAGGCAGGGATCAAGTGAAGCGTCTGTCTAGAAGGCTAGGGGACCACCCACTACCAGTTATGGTGTGATGGGGTTTCAGAGCACCACTGAGGGATGAGACCTGTGACAGATGGTGCTTCCTAGGGAACTAGAGGAGAGCCTGGCATTCTGTACTCCCTACCCCCTGAGTTGTAGTGGGGTGCACTGTCAGACCTGAGTCTCCAGGGTTTGGTCTCAAATGGTAGGGAGAGCGGTTTTAAGACATGCTGTGGTCCTCCCCTGGGGCAGGTCATCATGGTTTCTGGCCAAAGCTGTGGTATGGCTTGCCGGATGTACTTTATTGACAGTGACAGGAGATGCCAGCCCCAACTGCAGCATCCTCCACCTTCCCAGAGACAGAAGGAGGTACTGCCGTCAGTTTTCAGGTTCACTTAGAGTGCCTCTGAGACCAAGTGCTCTGTTATTTTTTACATAGAGTTTCATCACCATGGGTACAGATCAGATCTCTTGTGTGCTCAGTATCCTGAGGCCCAACCCAGACAGCTGTCCCCTGCTGTGGCTCTTAGCAGGGACCAGTAGAAAGATTGTGCTTGCTTTATTTGAGAGCTGCAGTTCTGTTCTGTGTCTTAGGTTTGGGGTGTTTGCATGAAGCTGTACTTAATGTGTTCCTGAAGTTTTCCTGATGTGTTTTCTGTTTTGTTGTGAAGAAAGTACAGACCTTCTAGGTGGTAGAGAGTTGGGTGACAGGGTGGAAGGACTGAAACTTTTTTTTTTTTTTTTTTTTTTTTTTTTTTTTTTTTT
>JANHMN010000023.1:825010-850407 GCA_030674055.1 Rhabdomys pumilio
TTTCTCTCCTCTCCCTCTCCCTCTCTCTTTTTCTCTCTCTTTTTCTTTCTCTCTTTCTGGAAAAATTTAATCTTTTTTCTAGGAGAGTGCGTCTATAGAGATCCAAGCTGTTACTTTTCTCAGGATGGTCTTTGTGATTGATCACAAGGGTCTGTATCTTCATCTCCCACTTTGTCTCCCTGTGCTAGATGGAACCTGTAAACACAGCTACTAAAAATGCTTCGGGATTTGGGGGTTTCTGCTGCCTGGAGTGGTGCCTCCTCCATCTAGCTCTGGGCATCTTTATCTGTGGAAATTATGCTTAGGGGTAATGGGTTATAGCCTGGACAGCCTAGGTAGCTGGTGACACACTAAACTACAGTCCCTACAGTTCTGCATTTGGAGGTCAGTAAAGTAGCTGGGCCCCTCTTTCTTCCCTTCCCTTTTGTATGGCTGTCCCAGATACTTCTGCCCTATCAAGATTGTGAATTCTTTATTGCCCAGCACACAGAGAAAGTATGAGAACCATGTAGATATTTCCTGAGCTTATGTGTTATGTAGAGACTTAATGTGAGTTTCTTTTTAGCACAGTGTCAGCCTCTCATCAGTGACAAAAATATGGGACAGAAGACTTTAAAATGAGGGTATAATTTGACTCACAGTTTTGCAAGTCTCAGGCCGTGGTCCTTGGCTCTGTTGATTCTGGACCATGGGATGCGATGGAGCTGAGTTGCTTACCTCATTGATGAACCAGAACAGGGGACATGGAAATAACTGGAGACCAAGTGTAGCTTTAAAAGGCACAGTCTCAGTGACTATTTCTTCTAGTCAAGCCCTACCTATTGATTCCAGAATGTTCCACATCAGTGCCTGTAGCTGTAGACGAAGCATTTATCCCATAACCTATGGCATTATTTCGTATCCAGACTGTAGTAAGCTGTGTGAGTGGGGCGGTTTCTGATTTCTCTTAGCTTTCCATGTGGAAGACCTCGCTTCTCTGGCTAGCTGGTCTGGTCCTTTGCATATAGAATAGCCTGTACTCTTCCTACCACATCACAGGGTCAAACACTCCAGAGCGGAGCTGTGCAGATCCCTTACCTAGCAGCTAGAATCTGAGGGTGAATGTGTGCTGAGGAATGGGAAGCAGAGATGGTGCTTACCTTAGTCACTGTTGTGTTGCTGTGAAGAGACACAATGACCAAAGCAACTCTTAGAAACAAAAGCATTTAGTCAGAGACTTGCTTACAATTTCAGGGGATTAGTCCATTCTCATGCCGGGAAGCGTGGCAGCATGTAGGCATGCATGGCACTGGAGTAGTTGAGAGTTCTGTATCCTGTTCTGCAGACAGTGGATAGCGGTGCACTGGGCCTGGTGTGGGCTTTTGAAAACCTTGAAGCCCACCTTCGGTGACACTCCTTCCAGCAAGGCCACACCTACTCCAACAAAGCTGTCCCTCCTCACTCTTCTCAAATAGTTCCACTCCCTGGTGACTAAGCGTGGTAGTATGAGTCTATGGAGGCCATTCTTAGTCAAACTATCACAGTGCTGGTCTATATCTGCAAGATTAGTTCTGATGTAAAATGTCATCTTTGTTAAACTAAAGCCATGACTGTGTACAGTACTTTGCTAGAAGGAAGCTGTCTGATTTTAGAGTTTATTGAAACTCGCATTTTCATCGAGTACACGCTGTCAGCTCCTGTCTCATCCTGACTCTGCCTTCAGCTAGTATACCAGAGTGTCCTAAAGGCCGTGCCTGCTGAAGCCATTTGTAGCACCTTCTGAGTGGTCTGACTAGTGGTGCTTACCAGGCTGCTTGGTGTTCCGTCTGTAAGGTCTTACATCACCCAGACCCTTGAGGCCACAGAGCCCTGTGTTAGAGCACTGCCCATAAAGCAGTGCTCCCCAGGGGTCTGCTGTTCCCCTGCCTACTTTGTTTCTCCTCTTATGTTCTCGTGAGGTGCCCAGCTAACAATACTCTCTGACTCTTCCCCTCTTCTCCCTAGCTGCCTCATGCTTACCTACTGTGACGTTTATCTTTGCAGCTTCTTCTCCAGAGTTATTGGGTTCCTTGTGTCTTGATGAAGATGGGTGCTGTTCATGGTGTTAGCATAGTCTTTTTTTTTTTTTTAAAGATTTATTTATTTATTTTATGTGTATGAGTACACTGTTGCTCTCTTAGACACACCAGAAAGAGGGCATTGGATCCCATTACAGATCAGATGGTTGTGAGCCACCATGTGGTTGCTGGGAATTGAACTCAGGACCTCTGGAAAAGCAATCAGTGTTCTTAACTGCTGAGCCATCTCTCTAGCCCCTGAGGTTAGCATAGTCTTAACCCAAGGGTACCTGAGTGGGCAGCCAGCTGGCTTCTAGCCTAAACAAACTGGGTACCTCTACTTGGGGCCCTGTGGTAGTGTGCACCATGATGATACATCAGTCTATCCACTGCACTGAGCTGACAGCTGCGAGGGAGGCTTTTCCGTAGCTCAGGGCTTTTACTGTAATCTAGCTTCAGTTTATGACGTGTGTTCTGGGGCTTTCCATTTTCTTCTCAAGAACATTCTGCTGAATTCACTTTTAGTCTCTGCCGTGTCACTGTCTTGTCAGTTGCCCCGTCAGGCCTGGTGTCCGCTTATAAGGGTGCTCTGATTTTATGATACACTGACACCATTCTTCCCGGGAGCTAGGGATTCTGACAGTCTTGGCCTGCCCCAAACTGCTGTTCTCAGCCAGAGCCCTAGGCCTACCCGACTGGGTCTGCGGGTGAAGGAGGTTGGCAAAGGCACACGCACAGCTGCTTGCCTGACTGATACCTGCCCTTGCGTGCAAAAAGTTACCCCTCAGGAGTGTTGCCACTGCTTGCCTGGCCACCAGTGCTTCCTCCAGCCGTGTCTTCTTCCAGTTCTAGTTACTCTTCGGATGCTCTGGATTTTGAGACTGAGCACAGGTTGGAACCTGTATTTGACTCACCAAGGATGTCCCGCCGCAGTTTGCGCCTGGTCACAACAGCAGCTACGTACAGCAGTGGGGACAGCCAGGCTGTTGACACACACATCAGCACCAGCAGGACCACCCCCGCCAAGGGGAGAGAAACCAGGTGAGCATTATGTGGCTTGTCTTCACAGCTGTCATCCTCCCCAGATTTTGAGATTGTCAAGTCAAGCTCTCTCCTGGAATTGTTTGTGCACGCATGTGCAGATCTGCCATATGAACTGCCTCAGACTGGTTCTGGAATGCTGGAAGTATCTGCTGTCTACCTGCAGGGTGGAGCTGATGGTAATGGGGAGATGGCAATGCAGATGCACTTCTCATGATCATAGTCAGAAACCACCTCATCCTGGCATGAGCTGAGCTTCAGTGGCCTACCAGATGTAGAGGAGTGGGGTCTGCGGGGTCCGTGCTGCTGCTCTGTCATAGCCAACTCAAGTCTGTCTGTGACATGTGTGAGCTGGGTACCTATGCACGTACAGTTGGATGGCCTGTACATTTTGTCTCTATTTCTTTCATGCCTCGTCTTCACTGTAGCTGATGGCAAAAGTTCCCACCATCTGTACCTTTCTGAGACTGAATAGAAGTGGCACCCTTTAGTTCATTTTGCTCATATGAAAGTTACATTACTTTCGAGATTGCTGGCACTTTGTTCACACTACTTAGGGCCCTGTGGTAGTGTGCTCTAGCCTGAGACCTGCAGGCTGTAAAGTAAAATGTCAGACTATTGAGTTGAAGTAGCTGACTCCTGAGCACAGCTTGCTGTCAGGCTACCCAGCGGTGTGGAGGTGCCCCGAAGCTACAGTCCCTCTGACAAGAGACCAGGGCAGTGCCTATGGTATGTATTAGTACTGGCCTTCATCACACCAGTGTCCTGGAGGAGGTGGCTTGGGTGCCTTTGGCCTATGTGTACAAACTCAGATCACTTGATGTGAGATACTTACGGACATTTGGAATTTTTGTTGTTCGTTTGTTTGTTTTGAGACAGTCTTACATAGTCTGACTACCTCTGTCTCCTGATGACTGGGATTAAAGACATATGCCACCACCTCTACCTATCATGTGATTTTGTGCTGCCGTGTTGTGTGATGAGAGTAAAGGCAGAAGTTCTTCAGTTAACCGTCACCTTTGCTGTGCCTGGTGACCGCTCAATGCAGAAAGCTGCAGGAATGTTGGTGTGTGTGCTGTTACCTGATCAGAAAAGGAGGTGGCATGCTTAAATGTATGAGCTTTAGCATTTGTTTAACAACTAAGTCAGTTTTTATTTTCAGATTATTTCAAGTTTGAGCCAGTGTTGGGTTGTCAGGCCCAGAATAGTCTGAAATTATTTTGTGTTTACAGTTTTAGAACAACTTTTTAGACTCCAGCTTTTAAAAAACAATCCTTTTTTAGATAAATGGATGTTTAGATTATACCAGACACAGCATAAGAAAATGACTTGCTTTAGAATGCTATGTGTGTTCTCTGGCACAAATTTTATGTTGGTAAAAATATAATGATTCTGTATTTTCCTAGCAACATCTAAAAATGCATTTCTTCTTTGTAGGACAGTCAAACAGAGAAGAAGTGCAAGCAAGCCAGCTTTTAGTATCAACCACCTGTCAGGGAAGGGCTTGTCCTCGAGCACAAGCCATGACAGCTCTTGCAGCCTGCGGAGTGCCACGGTGCTGCGGCATCCTGTGCTCGATGAGTCTCTGATTCGTGAGCAGACCAAAGTGGACCACTTCTGGGGTTAGTCACTGGGGATGCAAGCATCCTCATCCACAGTATGGCTGTGCCTGCATTGTTCTGGGAGGGAGCCCAGTGAGGTCAGGGTCTAGGGGGTGGGGGTGGGGGGAATGTGGGTGCTGCCTTCATCTGCTGCCTCAGTGGTTCAGGTGAGGTGTTAGTACTGCTCACTGAAACGTGACTGATTAAGTAAGCAGGCAGCAGTCCTATAGCCGTTTTTAATATGGCACATTTAAATTTGGTATAGAAATTCTGGTATGTTCTAGAAAACACTAAGCAACCATACAGTGAAGATCCTTTTGAGGCATTAGAAAATACTTAGGCTGGGCAGTGGTGGCACACGCCTTTAATCCCAGCACTTGGGAGGCAGAGGAAGGCGGATTTCTGAATTTGAGGCCAGCCTGATCTACAGAGTGAGTTCCAGGACAGCCAGGGCTACACAGAGAATCCCTGTCTCAAAAAACTAAAAACTAAAAAAAAGCCTAGAAGTTCCATAAAGCTAGCTAGATCTTCCCCTCGTCTGTCCTTGTGGGCCAGAATGCACTGCAGCGCAGGGCTCTTCCATGCCCCTGCCTATCACTGGCACAGTTGTGGTGGGGTTGGTTGTATTTCACAGTGTAATGTGCATGTGTGTATTTCAGGTCTCGATGATGATGGCGACCTTAAAGGTAATTTCTTTGTACTTTGTGCACTGTTTAAACTAGAAGCCATTGCTAGGTAAGCTGTAGTGATCAACAGCTGTCATTTCCGTTTTGAAAACCTCAGGTGGAAATAAAGCTGCCTCTCAGGGAAATGGTGACCTGGCAGCAGAGGTGGCAAGCAGCAATGGGTACACCTGCCGCGACTGCAGGATGCTGTCCGCACGCACCGATGCGCTCACAGCCCACTCTGCCCTCCATGGGACCACCTCCAGGGTTTACTCCAGAGACAGGATTCTCAAACCCCGTAAGTCTTCTGCTTCTGTAGTCAGTAAAAAGGTGACCCGGCTCCTCCTCCTCTTGTAAATCTGACTATGGGCCAAGGATGCGGTTCATGATACAGTGTTTGCCTAGCACACGTCAAGCTTGTGTTCCACCCCAGCACAGGCCTTGGTGTCTTGCACTGTTTGCCTTACAGAGTTCAACTCAGTATTCTCAGAGTTAAATAGGCTCAAGTTAGCTCTGTCCTACTTGTCACTTCCCAGTATGTGGTTCTGTGGTTAGTATTTTTGTGACTGAAAGTAGTTCGGATTTGGTAAATTTGAACTTGACAGTGAACCAAAGAAAGTTCCTAGTTCTGTGGCTTCTAACTTGGGTGCTTCTCTGTGTCACCCAGTGCAGCCCAGATACTCAGGTAGCTGTAGCACCAGAAGTCTATGCTGCTGAGAGTGAGGGCTCTGGTGTGATGCTGTAAGACAGAGGTACTCTGGGAGGGCAGCTTGGAGCCTGGCATCTGTCTGGGTGTTGGCATCAGTAGACATGATTGAGGTGGGTGCCAGCGTCTTGACCTTTCTGCCTGATACAGAGGTTGTCGGAAGTAGCTGAGCGCAGGTTGGTTTTGGACTGCCTGAACTTTCTCCTAAAATTGAGAACGACCGTAGACCTTTCTGTGTTCCAGGCATGATGCTGGACCTTCCCCGCCATGAATGTCGGAAGAAGGGCCAGGAGCAGCACTGAAAATTCAGTCCTTATTGCTCATGTCTAGTCTCTTCTTAAAAAACTAAAAAAAAAAAAAAAGCCTAGAAGTTCCATAAAGCTAGCTAGATCTTCCCCCTCGTCTGTCCTTGTGGGCCAGAATGCACTGCAGCGCAGGGCTCTTCCATGCCCCTGCCTTTGGGTGACAGGAGTACAGACCCCAACAGTGCCACAGCATAGCAGTGGCCTATCACTGGGCACAGCTGTGGTGGGGTTGGTTGTATTTCACAGTGTAATTTGTGTGTGTCTGCAGTCTTGTTCTTGTGTCCAAGGCTTTGTCAGCACTTTAACATTAATGTCACAAAGCTAGAATCATAGAAAGGGAAAGGACAGGTGACTAGACCAAGTGACACTGCTTTTCCTCCTCGTATATGTGAGTGTGAGAGCCACAGTGGGCTTGGTGCCTCCCAGTGGCCTTGGATTACCAAGCTCTCACTGAGTCAGAACTCATCCCAGATGGTCCCAACAGCTTCCTCTGCACAGCTGAGCACAGCTGACAGGGCAGGGGTCGGGCCGTACAGGTATCCCCGTTACCGCACTGCCCTGAGTTCTGCTGTACTGTCCCAGTCAGTGCCAAGCGGTACTGGTGTGTGCTCTTGTGCTCAGCCCTCTGGCAGCCTCTGCTTCTACTTAATGAGATGAAACTTGTTACAGAAAGACCACTGCATGGCCCAGCAGTGCAGCCTGTACATTGAGCTGTGTAGATTTTTTTGTATGCTAATTGAGATTATTTTGGTGCCTGTGCTGTGTGTCCTGTTTCAGTATAAAGATATTCTAGCTGCCTTTGATAAAGGCTGGTCTGCCTTGCTATCTCTGAGGCTGACAAGGGTTCCTTCCCTTCTTTTACTTTTTAGTCCTGGGGATTGAGCCCCAGGCTTGCACGTGCCAAACACATGTCTCCAGTCTTGCCACCTTCTACCCTTGCCAACTCAATAGTTTTTTTCTTGCTCACATCTTGGCAGTGTGGTGAGAGTGTCTGATTATCTAGGAGACCACCGTGCATGTCTCTAGCATCCCTCAGTGAGCTGACCTTGGGAGCCCCTGGACTTTGGGCTAACTGCCTGCCTTTGTGATTTTGCAGTGCAGTGTTCTGATTGGAAAATAGCTCTTTCATTATCCTTTTGGGGAAAAAAACTAAGATTAATCATAATAATATTTATTATTACTTTACATGTATGGGTTTTTGGCTGCATATGTGTTTGTGCACCATGTGTGTGCAGTGCCCTGCAGAGGTCAAGAAAGGTTGAATCCCCTGGGACTGGAATTATGGGTGGCCGTGAGCCACCGTGTGGATGCTGGGAACTGAGCTGGATGCTCTGGAAGGGCTCCTTCCTGCTGAGCTGTGACTCCAGCACTCTTCTGAAATTTTAAAGTTGCAGTATTTTTTTCAAATCACACCACTCAGACTTGACTGAACTGATTCACGATGGCCTTCTACTCACGTTCTGAACATACTGAGCATGTCTGGCCTTGGGAGAAAGTGGAAGAAGTTCTTCATGGGCCATGGGTCTCCAGTGTCCCACGGATACCCAAGGGATGGGCAGCAACACCGCTGACACTGTGCTCTGTGCTCTCCGAAGAGGCCATTTTCCAAGAACAGTTTTGAAGACATGGTTTACAGCCTTTTCCTCCACATGCGAGGTTCACAGAAAAGCCTTCTGGAGCCCAGCATGGCAGGAGCCAGGGAGCCTTCAGTGTGTGCCTCCATGGAGCATCCTCACTGGATGGGGCTCGAAGTGCTCAGATGCTGTGCCAGAGCCTGAGATCTCAGTTACGGAGAAGCCACCACAGTGCTTCATCTGCCTGTCCAGCTGGCTCGCTGCTAGGTGTTCTTCCCAGGCGGTCTCCTCCCAAGTGTCCAGTTTTAAATGCAACTTTGCAGCTTGGCTTTTCTTAGCAGTTTGGCATCTGGTTCACTGGGTAACAAGTCTATGGGAAGAAATGACGTGTGTTCATGGTTTTCCACTAGGCGGCGCGTCCTTTTACCTGGATAGGACTCTGTGGCTGGCCAAGTACACCTCCTCATCCTTTGCATCATTTATAGTTCAACTTTTCCAAGTGGTTTTAATGAAGCTCAATTTCGAATCAGAAACTTACAAATTTAAAGGCTATGAATCCAGAGCTTATGAATCACAGACTTTTGAGACAAAGAGCCATGAGTCCGAAGGTATTTAAATACTTTTTTTTCTCCTTTCTCCACTGAATCATGCTTTCAAGGGGGAGAAAGCCCTGCTTCTTCTGAGCCCTTCTGCGTCTTCTGCGGGCCTCATGCTGCTCTCTCAGCTGTTTTCTTCGGCTCTTCTTCCTGTGGAGCTTGTGGCCTGTGTATAGTTCAGCTTCCTGAGAATTGTCAGGATTTAGTCTTTAGAATTTTGCTATTGTATATATAGGTAGTCATGGAGATCAGAGGACAACTTTGTGAAGTTGTTCCTCTCCTTCAGATTCGAGTGGCTTTAAGTTTGTAAACAGTAGGAATGGGGGCTGGAGGGCCGGCTCGGCAGTTGAGAACACTTGTTGCCCCTGTGGAGAACCTGAGTTTGGGTCGCACACCCACATTGGAGGCATGTGCCCGCCTATAACTCCAGCATCGGGATCTGAGACCCTCTTCTGGCCTTTGGGTGTACCCGCATGAGTGTGCACATAACTAAAAACATAGTTCAAAATAAAGTTAATGAACTCAACTTCTGACTTTTGCTTATTAACTTTAAGCAAAGCCAGTTTGTTTGCATGCTGTTTAGAATCCCACTTGAGAACACTTTTAGGTAAGTCTGTCTTCCTCTGTGGTGCTAATGCGTATTAACAGCCTGCAGCTTTCTGGTTTTCCTGTTGCCTGTGCTCACCTGTGTGGTGGGAGCCAGCCGCATCTCTGATACTCCTGAGGCATGGTCTCTGGTCACACTGGCTCGATAGGGCATCTGGCCCTAGGCTGACTTGTAGCTTCCTGAGCCCTTCTGCATGTGTTGCAGCCCATCTCGGCCACTGTGGGAGGATGAGTGCCGGAGAGCTTTCCAGAGTGGACGGGGAGTCCCTGTGTGAGTACAGCTTCCTCTTTCAAGATGGTGCTGGGCTTGGAGAGCCCCAGCCCTATTGTAACACTGGGCCACCAGCTCTCAGTACTGGAAGTGAGTCATCCCCAGACTGTGCCTGCTGTGAGTTAGGGTGATAGTTTCCTAGGTTCTTGAACATTCTGTGCAGTATTCTGATTGAGGTTTGCATATTAACCTGTCACTCCACTCCACACCACAGGTGATGACTGTAAGGGGAAGAAGCACCTTGAGACACACACAGCCACCCACTCGCAAGTGTCCCAGCCATACAGGGCAGCAGGGGCCCTGGGGCGCCTCTGCACCCACACAGGTTATATCTTGTACCTTGTTCTATTTGTTGTTGTTGAAAGCGCTGATGTGTTTGTTTGGTTCATTTGCACTGCCAGAGTCACGAGTACTATAGAAGGTGACACAGTAAAAGAACAGCTGTGGGAATGGAGAATGGTTAAGAGCACTGACTGCTCTTCCAGAGGTCCTTAGTTCAATTCTCAGCAGCCACATGGTGGCTGACAACCATCTGCAATGGGATCTGATGCCCTCTTCTGGAGTGTCTGAAAACAACTACAGTTTACTCATATACATAAAATAAATTTAAAGCAAAAACAAAAACCCAACAGCTGTGGGTTAGAACACAGAGAACCAGCTGGGCATGTTGATAGAGGCCTGGGACCCCAGCACTCTAGGAGCTGAGGCGAGAGGACTGTGTGCTCTGAAGGCCAGCATAGGCTGTGCAGTGAGACCCTGTCTCAACAGCGGTAGTAGGAAAGTGCAGAGTCCCTGTGAGCACCAGCATAGGCTGTGCAGTGAGACCCTGTCTCAACAGCGGTAGTAGGAAAGTGCAGAGTCCCTGTGAGCACTTTGAATTTATTTAGTATGGGTTCACTGACACTGGTGTTCTTACAGTGACTTCCCAGCCCCAGGAAGTACCCACAGAGTTTGCTTTCTGGCCCTGCCTATAGCTATAACCACTGGGAATAACTCTAGGTCAACATGATTTTGGTTTTTTGTTTGTTTGTTTGTTTGTTTTTCTTAAGATTTATTTAGTTTATTTTATATATGTGATTATGTGAGTACACTGTCCATGTCTTCAGACACACCAGAAGAGGGCATCAGATCCCATTACAGATGGTTGTGAGCCACCATGTGGTTGCTGGAAATTGAACTCAGGACCTCTGGAAGAGCAGTCGGTGCTTTTAATTAACCCTGAGCCATCTCTGCAGGCCTGGTTTGGTTTTTAAGCTGAGCTTCAGCTTGAATTGTCACAGTTTGAGGCAGAGGCAAGAGAATCATTACAAGTGTGTGACCAGCTAACTACATACATACAGAGCTGTGGAGTGGGATCCTGTCTCAAAAGGCCCTCCTCATAAACAGTACACAGGACAGTTGGAACAAGCACAGAGCAATGCTTTAAGAAGTCTTTTGAGGCTATATTGATAGCTCCATAGTTAAGACCACTGGCTCTTCCAGAGAACCCAGCACCTACATCATGAATCACAGCTGTCTGTAACTCTAGTTATAGGGGATCCCATGCTCTTTCTGGCCTTCACAGGTGCCAGGCGCACGTGTGCACAGACACATGCAGACAAAAGTTACAGAAATGAGAATAATTTAAAAATATTTTTAATTCTTTTTAAGCCACACCCCTGCTATCTGTTATATTGAGATAGTTTAATGGTTATGGGGGTAAAAATGCAAATATTAAGTGACAGCCAGCAGCCGGGCAGTGGTTGTCTGCACACCTTTAATCCCAGCACTTGGGAGGCAGAGGCAAGTGAATCTCTGTGTGTGATGCCAGCCTGGTCTACAAAGTAAGTTCCAGGACAGCCAGGGCTACACAGAGAGACTCTGTCTGCCAGCAATCACAGAAAACAGAAAAGTTGACTTAGAAAGCCATGTGGTGGGTAGTGTGTACCTACAGTTACTGAGGAGGCTGAGGTAGCGGGACTGTCAGAGGCCAGCCTGGCAGCATAGACATAAAAAGACCGCCTTATATGAGGCCAGCCTGAGGAAGTGGTAGGTTTTCTGTTCTGTGTAATAAATGGTTGGATGCCCATTAATTTTAACACATATCCAGTGGTGCTCTAAAACTTTCATCTTCTGGGTTTTTGGGGGGAGTGCGGGGGGGGGGGGGGGGGGGGGGGGGGGGGTGTTAAGTTTTGGTTTTTCGAGACACTTCTTTGTGTGGCCCTGGCTATCCAGGAACTCAGTCTGTAGACAAGGTTGGCCTCTTCAGAGATCCACCTGCCTCTGTCTCCCAAGTGAAAGGTGAAAGGTGAACGGTGTGCGCCACCACCGCCCCAACAGCTTCAGTATCTCACTACCTTCCCACTGAGAATACGTCAGACACCACCCATCTACATTCATGAACACCTAGACCCACTCTAGTGTGCGGTGAAGAGGTACCTGCCTCTCTGCTGAGAGACTGAAGGTCAGCTGAGCATGGTGGCTCATGCTTTCAATCCCAGTACTTTGAGAAGTAGAGGCAGGTGCATTTTCTTGTGAATTCTTGACTGGCCTGGTCTATATAGTATACTCCAAGACAGCCAGGCTACATGGTGGTACCCAATCTCAACAGCTCCTACCCCCCCCACCCCCCCCACCCCCGCCTCCCCACCAAAAAAACCATGGTGAGTCACGTATGATGGCTTGTGTACTTGGGAGGCTGGAAGACTGTTATCTTTGACTGTTCCCTGAATTCAAAGCCAGCCTGGGATATGGACAACTGTGTCTCAAATCAAAGAATACACAAGAGGGAGTCTAAGTGAAGACAGCAAAGTTTTCTCAAGAAGAATTGAGTGTCCTCCTGACTTAGTGCAAGAGGGAGTTTGGGCAGAGTATATTGGCAGCCTTGCTCACTCTACTATCAGGATGTACTGACCCCTACAATCTGTCTCATAGTGCCCTCTGCCATGTCTTCTCTGCCACAGGTGACCTCTTGGTTCGAGCACTGCGCAGGACCAGAGCTGCTGGGTGGTCTGTAGCCGAGGGCATGTGGTCGGTGCTCTGGCTGGCTGTCACTGCTCCAGGTGGTTATGTGGCTTCTGTGTTAGTGCTCTCACAAAGTTTGGGGCAGCAATAAGCAATGTACAAGACCAGGCTGGAGCTTCATGCTAGCTAGGTCCTCAATGTGACATGCTTGCTGTCTGCTTCAGGTGCATGGCATCTTGTGGTGGGTGTGTGGGCCTCAGGCCGCACGATACATAGCCTGGGCTGCATGGCGGTGGTGCTTCCCTCGTTTGATCTAGTGTGGAGCTGTTGGTGGTCACTCTTCTACCCTGGAGACTGATCCTAGAGTCTCCGTCCTTCCAATAAGCCTGCCTGTGGCTTCCCAGAGATGTCCAACTACAGGCAGTTTCTAAACCATGTTTCCTTAGAACACTTGCTCTTTTCTCTTGTAGGGAAGGGAGCCTCTGGAGCCTTCTGGTGGCTAGGGAGCGGCTGGTACCAATTTGTTACTTTGATTTCTTGGCTGAATGTGTTTCTTCTTACCAGGTAAGAAACTGAGTGTGAAGATGTCATGTCAGTGTTGGGGGCTCCTGTGTCCAGGTCGGGGTGTCATGTCAGCACGGGGTGGTAAGCAGCTGTGCTGTGTCAGTTGTAGGTGGCTCTGTAGTAGCTTAGTTTGCATTTACAGTGCCTGCATCAATACATTGTCACAGGTTTTACAACAAACCTTCATATTTTGGTTTTTCAAATCAATGGAGGTGGAAAGGGTAGCTGCCATGTTAAGTACCCTGGATGACTGTGAGGGCATCCAGATGGAAGGCCCAGTCCAGCCTGTGCTCATCTCCTAGTTTAGATGTAAGAGCATTCAGGTGGAGGGCCAGTCCAGCCTGTGCTCATCCCCTAGTCTAGAGCAGGTCTCTGGGCACCAGCTTACCACAGTGGGCACTGTCCCTAGGACAGCTCACGCCCTCTGGGTTTTTCTTGTGGTACAAGATAGCACCTCCCAGGTAGCTAAGCCTTGTATATAAGACTCAGCATGGGGATTAGTGTATGCACAGGTGGAGAGAATGGCTCACCACTTCTGTCTTTCCAAAGTTAACAGTTCCTCTCTGTTCTTAGGTGCCTTCGAAATATTTGCAAGGTTTTTGTCTTGCTCCTTCCACTCCTACTTTTACTAGGTAAGGCGTGGCATGGTAACCTTCAGAGACCAGCATGTGCCCACGGGGGAAACACAAAATCTGAGTACACTGGGGCTCCTGTACATTTGCATGCAGCTTTCTTTCTTCCCCAGGTGCTGGTTTCTCCCTGTGGGGCCAGGGCAACTTATTCTCACTCCTACCTATGCTGAATTGGACGGTCATGCAGCCACCTCAGAGGGTGGATGATTCCAAGGGCGTGCATAGACCCAGCCCTCTTCCCCCGAGCCCACCTCTGAAGGTAACCAGCAAGAGAGGCCTTGGGGACACCATGAGCATGTGTTCTTTAAAGCTCTTCATGCCACTGTGAACAGGCAGTCTTAGACTCTGCCTTAGGGGAGAAGGTATTTTTTAGCAGACTTTCACTTTCTAGGCTGGACTAGAACTCACAGAAATCTATCTACCTGTCTCTGACTCCTAGTTGGGATTAAAGGCATTCACCATGCAGGGCCCTAAAAAAGGAAAATGATAAATAGGTGTGTGTGTGTGTGTGTGTGTGTACACCACAAGTTTTATAGCTTTTCCATTTGATTATATAATGCACTTGATTATGAGTGTGAGCACAACATGAAAGTAGAAAGAGTGACCCACAGTCCCATTTGTGCTAGAGTGTCCCTCTGGTTTGACTTCAGCTGGTTTCATCTCAGGTTGATCATAAGGCCTCCCAGTGGCCTCAAGAGAGTGACATGGGGCAGAAAGTAGCCTCTTTGAGTGCACAGTGCCACAGCCATGATGAGAGACTTGCAGAGCTGACAGTCCTCCTTCAGAAACTGCAGACACGGGTAGATCAAGTGGATGATGGCAGGGAAGGGCTGTTCCTGAGGGTCAAGGATGTGGTTGGACAGCACCTGCAGGAGATGGGCGCCGCAGAACCACCTGACGCAAAGGTAAGCCCAGAGACTCCTTTGTACCCGCTGTGCACATTGCTCCCAGCCCATAGTGACTCTTCAGTGTACTTCTTGCCACGATGCTAAAACATCTCCTGGCATGAAGCACAAGGGAGGAATGGCCCAGGACAAGATCTGCCCTTTGGGCACATCCCCGATGCCGTACTACCTCCATCAGAGTCCTTTAAGCATTGCTGCCACCGCCCAGTGGTGTCAGCGGGTAACTAGCCCATCTGTGGCCTATTCTCTGGGTAGGGTGGAGCCCTCTTAATCCAGTCACCTTAGTGACTGGGTCTACCACGCTGAGGACCAAGCCTTTTGAGGTGACATTTCCTATCTACAGTATAACACAAACCGTTTTTTCTTTTGGTGTGGTGCTGGGGATAGAGTTAATCCGGGGCCTCGTGCATGCTAGTCAAGTGCTCATGGAAGGAAATCTATTTCACTTGATGCTTTTGTTGATTATGGCCTGAATGAGCCCAGAAATGTGGGGCTAGAACTGAAAATCCTCCTGCCTCAGCCTCCTGAAAGCCAGGATGACAGCTTGGCATTGTCATCCTGACCCTAGTCACCTTCTGAATAAGGTACCTAATTACACGATAGGACCTTACTGTGAACGGTGCTTTTGGATGTTGCTGGTGAGTGTGGATATAGCATGTATTTCGTGTGGGTAAGAGAGGGTAGAGGGAACTGAGCGTGCTCTGGGTCTGAGGATTACAGAGCCCTGCGGATCTGCGAGTTTATATGAATTGGTTATATAGAGGGAGCTGCTGGTATGATTTCTCTCTAGTTGGAACCCTCCAGCCAGAGACAGGGTGGCTAGGCCCCCCAGATGCTACACCGTCTGGTGAATGCAGTAAGCATTACTGGCCTGCCTCATGGCATGTACGTGATACTGAACTCGCAGCCATTTCATTCTGTGTTCATCCTCAGACTGACTTCATGACTTTCCATCATGACCATGAAGTGCGTCTCTCCAACTTGGAAGATGTTCTTAGAAAACTGACTGAAAAATCTGAGGTATTTATTCTTTTAGTGTGTATTTGTGTGTGTGTGTTTGCTTGGTGGGCATCTATGCATGTGAGTGCACACGTGGAGACAAACAAGGAGGGGACCCTGCCCTGTCACTCTGCCTTTTTCCCTTGAGACAAGGTCTTTTACTGCGCCTTCTTTACCCCTTGGAGCATTGGGTTACTGGCATGTGTACAGCCACACTCAGCTTTTTACGTGAATGCTGGGGTTTTGAACTTAAATCCTTATGCTTGCACAGCAAATGCTCTTATCCACCGAACCCTCTCCTCAGCCCTGAGGTATTTGTCCCTGCCTTTATAACTGGAGTCCTCCAAGAAAACAGACTGTGTGTGTATGGATGCCTGGGCGTGGGTGGGTGAGCGCACGCCTGGTTGTGGGGATGGAAGCCGGGCCTCCTGCTCACTAGGCAAGAGCACATGCATGCCATAGTGCATGCGGGAGTCAGGGCAGCTCGGCAGACTCATTTCTCACCTTTCTTTCTGTGTCCTGGCATTGAACTCAGATCATCAAACTTGGCACAAGTACCTGCACCCACTGAGCCCTTTCACTAGCTCAAACCAATTTTTTAAATAAGGATCAACTGGAAGCCAATATTCTTCAATGCCTATAGCCAGGGTCTTGCTGTTGATCTGTACCACCGGAAGAGCTGTCTGGTGGTTTCATTTTCTGGGCATTTCAACTCTGTTGCTTAACTGCAAGCCTGACCAAACAGAAGTAGCTTTGCTGACTTTAAAATCGAGTCACCTCCTGCTCAAGAATCCTTATTATGAGCCCGTGATATCACTCAGCCTCCGCCAAAGCATAGACCATGTTTTACATAAAATCTCACTATTGTGTGCTGGTAAAATGGGTATGGCTGTAGGTCTGCAGTGCCAGTCATGTGACCCTTGGTGGAGCTTAGCATCCTTAGGGCACAGGACTGAGCTAGGCATAGCAGATGCTTGTGTACTCACTGAACTGAACATGACTTACTGAGTTGGAATAAGCAGACTATCTCATGGTCTCTTGGGACCAGCTTCCACTTCCTGATTGTTGGTGTCAGGGAAGTTCAGCTGAGCAGGAAGAGAAGAGCCTCAACTTGTCAGGGGACCCAGAACACACTTGACCTAAACACTGACTCTGACTCAGAAAGGAGGCCCACTCATACCCACCTTGATGTCTTTGCCCAGGCATTCAGAAGCTGAGGCTTGCCATTTATTATGTGAAGTTTTAAGTTACTTGGACATGATTTATGAACTCAGTGCATAACTGTTTACAAAGTATCCCCCACTTCCCAGGCTATCCAGAAGGAGCTGGAAGAAACCAGGCTGAGAGCAGGCAGGTAGGTGACCTCAGGGAGCTCCGATTTGTCTCCCATGGTGCTCTGCTCATTTGGAGAATGTTAACTGTTTACTGGGTGCTAAGGTTCACATCGTCATTTGTCACCTGGAGTTACCAGCTTTTGGGTATCTTTCCGGGAATCTTCTCGGGCCCATGCAACGGACAGAGGCCCTGAGGAATTAGGACTTTCTTTACACAGTACATAGCTAGGCCATGAGAAGCCACCTGTGTCGTTAGGGACACCCTCTGCCGGGAGCCTCTCTCTCCCTGACTTCATTGGCTCCATCCGTGTGTGAGCAGATGTGCACTTGGGCCCAGCAGTCTGGCATCTTCTGTGGCTGCCACACTTTCCATCCCTAAGGCTGGTGGTCCTTGTGCCCACTCTGGGATTTCGTGTAGTTGGGATTGTGCACCTTTGTGGTTGCTGAGGTGAATGGGACTGGGTAGCAGCTTTTGCTGGCTACTGAGCTCTCTGCATGTGGTGTGGGACAGGAGGGAGTGTGGTGCACCGTGTTATTCCCACACCTGGTTTCAGTGAACACTGACTTGGTATTTGAATGTCTAGATGCAGAACATTTTTCTAGAGAGAACTGTTTCTGCTGAGCTTGTCAGCATCTCTTACAAAGCAGTGTTTATGGGAATCTCCAAAGTTGGTCAGGAATCATACCCTGAGATCACCTTCCATCCCACGATCTATCTCGTGAGCATAGAGCTGCAGATTCAGCCTCAGGCCACGGGTAGACATCAGCTCATTTCTGGTCCACTGTTGACTTTGAGGACATAGACATGCTGCTTTGTTTAGGATTAAGGTTTCCTCCGAGTGCGTCTGAACCCTGACCCCTGTCTCCCTCCCCGGTTGATGGCTTCCAGCAGGGATGAAGAGCAACTCCTCCTTGACCGTGTAAAACACCTAGAGCTGGAACTGAACCAGCTGAAGTCACAGCTGTCAGACTGGCAGCATCTGAGGACCAGCTGTGAGCAGGTAAGTACTGGTGTTAGGAGACTGCTGCTTTGAAAAGAAAGGCTCACCTGGCTATGTCAAAGTGACTCATTGTGGCTGCCTTCAAAACTTTTTTTTTTTTTAATGTGTGCATCTGCATGAGCAGACAGATGCAGGGACATGAACATAAATCAAAAGAAGCCATTGGTCAATTCCCATCCTTCAGAGCCCATTTCCTTGGAGGCAGCATCTATTTATTCTTGAGGCTGGGGATAGTGTCTTGGCCTGGCTGGAAACCAGCAGGCCCTGGCAGTCTGCTCCTGCAGAGCTGGGGTTATAGGCAGTTGTGGGAACACAGCTTGTCATGTGGTGATGGGTCTGTGTTCCAGTCTTCAGTAAAGAGCTCGTCACCACTGAGCCATCTCTCCAGCCACACTTTTTTTTTGTTACAATTTAAATATTTTATTGTGTGTGTGCTTGTGCAAGCCCATGTGCCGGTTGTATGCTTGTGCAAGCCCATGCATGTCACAACACTGTAAGAATGTGCCAGTTGCACACCTTTGATCCCAGCACTCAGGAGGCAAAGGCAGGTGGATCTTTTAGTTGGAGGTCAACCCGGTCTACAGAGTGAGTTCCAGGACACCCAGGGCTACACAGAGAAACCCTGTCTTAGTGGGGTGTGGGGATACATAAGAATTTGGAGATCAGAGGATAACTTGGAGGAGTTGATTCTCTCCTTTCACCATGTAGATCCTGAGAATCAAACTCAGGTGGTCTGGCCTAATGTCAGGCACCTTTACCTACTGAGTTTTTTACTTTTTTTAAAAGTTATATTTTAAGTTTGTGACGAGGGGGGATGGGAATGGAGTGGCACACACTTGGGCATTGGGAAGGCAGAGGCAGGCAAATTTCTGTGAATTCCAGGCCAGCCTGGTCTACAGAGTGAATTCTAGGACAGGACAGCCAGGGCTACACACAGAGAAACCCTGTTTAGAAGCTGCCTCCACCCCCGCCCCACCCCCAAAAAAGTGTGTGTTATTTTTGTAGTGCTAGAGATGAATTTGGAGTCTTAATAGGCCAGACAGATGCTCTGTGACCAGACTGCGCCCCATTTAGACTTGAAGCTTATAGAAATTCTCAGGTCACACATTGATGACTCCTGACTGTCCCAAACCCAGACACCTGAGCTCACTCTACCTGATCACACAGTACAAGTGACACATGTTAGGGATTGTGTGTGTGTGTCGGGGGTGGGGGTTCTGTCTGTCTTCGTATGCCTGTCTGTCCATCCATAGTAGGCCCCCACAGTGCTTGCCCACTCTTACCCATGTCACAACATGTCACAGATACTGCAAAGCTCACTATTCTAGGACTGTTGAGAATGTAAACAGGCATCATGTTGGCAGAAGTCCTCACAAGTCGTATTCAGACCATAGATTAGAGAATTGATTTGTAATATGTCTGGTGACTTCTCTGGATAATGAGCTCAGAGACCAGGTAGGAGAGCTGGGGGTAACAAGGTGCATGGACAGGAGTCTGTCTCCTGTTTGCACACACGTCCTGTGTGCTGGCAGGCTGGGAGTCTTTGCTAGTGTCCAGTGACAGATGAAATGAATAGAGGTGAGCAGGCAGTCCCGAGAGACTGAGGGAGGAAGAGTCTATAATGGGTCTGTTGGAGGGGACAGAGAACAGGTTGAAGGCGTGGAGCCCTCCCAGCTTTGTGGTAGGTAGATGTATTTCCCGGGCTTTGCCCTGTGATAGTTTCTCTGGAGACAAAAGAATTTCGTATGTGGTACATAGGGACTCGGCCTCCTAGCAGGCTAGATCTCTGCTGCTTATAAGGAGCAGTGAGGATGGCAGCCTGCTCACGCCTCAGCTGTGAGGCTGTGTGGTGGGAGCCACTGAGTAGAATCAGGGGGGCCACAAAGCACACATCCCCTTTCTGTAGTTCACTGTGTAAGCGGCCTTCATGCAGCACTCAAGTTCATTCCTAGTCTGTTTAGAAGGTTCCAGCAGTTTGGGAAGAATCGTAAGGGGGCAATTGTATTGCGTTGTACCCTGTGTCTTACAGTTACTTGTGGAGCTGTGTTGAGCAGTTGGCTGCTGCAGTGCCATCTGCACCCTTGCTTATTCTTCCCTCCATCTCACCAGGCTGGTGCCCGCATCCAGGAGACTGTGCAGCTCATGTTCTCCGAGGATCAGCAGGGCGGCTCCCTTGAGTGGCTCTTACAGAAGTTTTCTTCTCGGTTCGTGAGCAAGGATGAGCTGCAGGTGCTTTTGCATGACCTTGAGCTGAAACTGCTGCAGAATATCACACACCACATCACCGTGACAGGACAGCCACCAACATCCGAGGCCATTGTGTCTGCCGTGAATCAGGCAGGGGTTTCAGGAATCACAGAAGCGGTAAGTAAACAAACAGGTTCGGCCTCCACCATCGACACCGGGTATGTGTGCCCGTGTCTGAGAACATAGTGTACTTAGCCTTGCCCCAGATGAGGCACTACTGCTGTCGTCACAGGGGAGCATTCCTTAGCTTTGCATTCAGTGAATCCTTTTGTTCCAGGGCTTCCCATATGCCTGTGTGTGTTATAAACTTCCAACTGTATGCAGTTGCCCTTAGTTTCCACGTCCTAGCCCTGACGTCCAACCCACCCTCAGGGATGGTGTCAGTGCTCAGGACAGATGCCCTGGCTCTTGTCCGCGCATGAGCTGCCATGCCCAGTGATGAGAGCCTGGCCCTGACCTGCTCATTCACTGGATGGAGTATAGCGTATCTGTGTCCCCAAGCATAGGCACACAAGGTCCCAAGCACTTGCTTGTGTCAGTAACGCTCATTTTCTTCTGGGCCACTAGCAAGCACGTATCATTGTGAACAATGCTCTGAAGCTGTACTCCCAGGACAAGACTGGGATGGTGGACTTTGCTCTGGAGTCTGGAGGTGAGTAACCAATAGAAACAGAGTAGCCAGTTGAGCAGAAGCATGTAAGACCAGGACAGGAATCTGGGCCGGCTACAAGACACCGCCACCCGTTCCTACCACCCTCAGGGTTTCCTTGTGGAGCCCTGGCTGGCCTGGAACTGAATCTGTAGACTAGGCTGTTCTCAAACTCAGATGTCCTTCTGCCTCTGCCTCCACCTCTGCCTCCCAAGTCTGGGATAGAAGGTGTACGTGCCCACTGCTCGCCCGCTGCCACACTTTCAGTATGACAGTAGAATGTCATTCTGGATGAGGTCCAAGTGTTTATTCTTCCTAGAAAGAAGTTGCCCACTGGGGTGTGTGTCAGCTGGGCTGCACATTCACAGGACACACTGAGGCTTAGCCCCAAGTGTTATAACTGAGGGCTGGTTGCCTTGCTTCCACAGAGTGTGGTTCGTTGTCATAGGGAAGTCACGACTGCAGGGCCCTCACATGTGCTGGCATTTGTGATTGCACACCTGGATGAGGCCTCTAAGCCCTTTCTGGAAATACAGTGCAGACACACAGACACCCGATCTCAGGAGGTTCTGCTGCACAAGCCATGCAGAAACAAACTTTTAGAAATTAGGACTTGCAAGTGAGATGCAGACTGATACCAGCATATGCTCACGCTTGTGTGCGTGCGCTCTCTCTCCCCCTCCCCCCTCCTCTCTCTCTGATTTATTTATTTTATGTATGTGAGTACACTGCCCATGTCTTCAGACACACCAGAAGAGAGGGCATTGGAGCCCATTACAGATGGTTGTGAGCCACCATGTGGATGCTGGGAACTGAACTCAGGACCTCTGGAAGAGCAGTCAGTGCTCTCAACTGCTGAGCCATCTCTCCAGCCTCCTGATACCATCTCTTAATGAGCAGTTTTTAAAAGTCATTTAGACCAGGGGGGCTCTTTTAGAAGAGTAAGCAACCAGCTAACCCCATCCAGCCGTAAGAAACTGGCTATTTTCACAATAATAGTAGGCTCACACCACACTGAGCTGCCTATCCAGGGAGGGAGTGTGGGTGCCCAGCTGGGTGGAGGCGTTGTCTTCCTAACTTAAGCAGCTTGTAATAATATATGGTCATGAGCCGAGATACCATCACTGCTGGGTCATCTCAGAGTGGTCTAAATGGCTTCCTGGTCTAAATTACTTTTATTTTTAGATGATTTTAATTATATATTGTAAAATGAACTGATATCAGAAATTATATTTAGATCAGAGGCACTGAATGGCTGTTTGGGTTGGCAGCTGTCACTGTTCTGGGGCTATGTTGGAGCTTGTAGACTTGTGTCACCAGCTTAAATCTCCTGAGGTGCCAAGAGGTTGCCCCAACAGCTGTTCTTAGACTAGGGAGAGGGTGTCCAGGAGCTCAGGTCTTCATCTGCAGCATCAGAGCCATGTTGTCTGCCTGTTTCCGTACCCACTGCCCCTCCTCTACATGTCAGAGGCAGTACTGAGGCTTGACCAAGGTAGACTGAGCCCATGTGCTCTAGGGCTGGGACCTGCTGTGCCTCTGTGAGACTTCTCAGATCCCTGCCCCCACTTCTTTTTGTGTTTTATATTTATTTCATGTTATGAGTGTTTATACCACATGCACGCCTGGTGAATATAAAGTCAGAAGACAGCAACAGATTCCTTGAAACTAGAATTATGGATGGTTATGAGCCACCGTGTGGCTGCTGGGAACAGAACCCAGGTCCCTGACAAGTGCAACAAGTATCCTTTAACTTCCGAGCCCTTTGTCCAGCCCCGACCTCTCAGTTCATATTAGCACTAATGTCCTGGCTGCCTGCTCCTCAGTAAGGGCAGAATGTCTGTCCCTCACCAGTCACTCCCTTTCCTGGGGTGTTTTGGCTAGTGGACATTTGTAACAAAATATTCTCTTGTTGACTAGTTAGGTAGCCCCTGAAAGCTACTGTCCCCTTAACGTCAGTGCTTGTGGGACTCTTAACTCTTATCTAGGAAATCATGAACAAAGCTTCAGTAGTCACAGTCCCTCATAGTCACACACAGACACTTGTGAAAGAGTAAGATGAATTGATTTGAAAGACAACCACTGAGTTGTTGAGTGCTCTATGCAGTGATTGACTCAAATGGTTACTGGGGGCTGCTGAGCTAAGAGTAGAGGAAAATGGTGATGGGTATTTGCGCTGTGAGGTGTGAGGCTGTGCTGAGTTCTTAAGGTGTGCTCTGCCTGATCCTAGTATGTGTTCCAGCCCCAGAGGCATAGGGATGGTGTGTGTACGTGTTTGGGTGCACACACATGTTATTTCTTAGAATTTACTTTATGAGTATGAGTAGTTTTCTCTGCATGTATGTCTTTCTACAATGTGTGCCTGGTGCCCTTGGGGTTTAGAGGAGACTAATTGGAGCCCTTGGAACTGGAGTTACAGATGGTTGTGAGCTACCAAGTAGGTGCTGGGAACTATACCCAAGTCCTCTGGAAAAACAGCTAAGTGTCCTTAACCAGAGAGCCATTTACTAATCTTGTGTTTTTATATATCAGTTAAAAAATAAATGCAGGGCTGGGAAAATGGCTCAGTGGTGAAGTGAGGACTAGTTTGGATCTGAAAACCCCCATAAATTCTGGGTAAGCATAGCAGTCCTATAATTCCATTGGTTGGATGGCAGAGACAAGATGCCCAGAGCAAGTGAGTCTGGCCAAAATCTGTGAACTCAGTTGAAACATTCTGCCTCAAAGCATAAGATGGTGGGCAATCGAAGAAGATTGCCATTGTCAACTTTAGGCCTTTAGCCCATCGCTGTGCTCACACAGATGGAAAAACGTCGCTTTTTAACAACAAAAATTAAAGTTGATCAAGTTTCTTTTTCCAGAGTAGAGTAGGTACTGTTAATAGCAGTGTAGGTAGAAGGAATGGGTTTGGGGGCCTGGAAAGATGGTTCACTGGGTAAGAACATTGGCTGTTCTTCCAGAGAACCTGGGTTTGATTCCCACCATCCATATGGTAGCTCACAACATCTATAAGTCTAGTTCCAGAGGATCCAATTCTTGCCTCTGTGGGCATAAGGCATGTACGTGGTACACAGACATTCATGCAAGCAAAACACCCCATACACATAATTTAAAAGCACAAAAAAATAAACAAACAAAAAACCCCCCGCTGTTAGCCTCCAGGTCTCACTTCCTAGTATGTTGCAGTCAGTGTGATGCAAATGTCCTGTGTTCCAGGTGGCAGCATCCTAAGCACTCGGTGCTCTGAGACCTATGAGACCAAGACGGCGCTGCTGAGCCTGTTTGGGGTCCCACTGTGGTACTTCTCACAGTCGCCTCGCGTGGTGATCCAGGTGAGCTGCTGTCCACAGGGCCCCGCACCTTAGGCTGCTCAGCATTTCTTAGCCCCTCATGAAGGTAAAGCAGGCATTGAGAATTGGTAGGACCCTGGCCCTCAGTGTGCAGCCTCACAGTAAGGGCACCAGGCCATACTCCCAAGTTTACTCCTGGCACTGGGCATGTGCTCATGCATTCTCTCCTTCTCATTTGAGACCTAGGTCGTGTGAGGCTTCCTGGTCCTGCTGTGTGATGACAGAGAGGAGAGCGGGCGGGAAGGGGGCATCATAGGAGGCCACAAGAGCCATACTTTTTGCCTGTGCTGTCATGGGCCCTTAGCTGACTGAGAACAGCCACTATGTCCCCAGGCATATGGCATCTGCCTAATCTGTATTGCTGCTTCCCTGTAGCTTGCTTCTCAGGTGAAAGTGAAAATTTGAATGGCCAGGATTGAAGCAATTTCCAGTACTTTTTTATGAAGCCCATAGTGAGTCTCTCTTTGATCTGTGTACACAGGCTCAGACTTTGCAAATTCAGGAAGTGGAGTTTCCAGTTGCCCGTGGAAAATTAAAGGGCATCATAGGTGTGCCTGGTATTCAGCATAGCATAGACAGGTCTCTGCTGTGCACTCCTCTGCTGTCCTTTTGGGTTTCAGGGAAGCCTTGCTGCATAGGCACATGGGTACACTATTGGCACAGCTGTCAACCCCTCTGGTTTTTCTGGAGTTTATTGTCCCATTCTTGTGATTCATACTTTGTTCTGGTGACAAGTCCTATCCCAGCCTGAGTTTTACAATTCTCTTTCCCTAGCCCGACATCTACCCAGGGAATTGCTGGGCATTCAAAGGTTCCCAGGGGTACCTGGTGGTACGGTTGTCCATGAAGATCTACCCAACCACATTCACCATGGAGCACATTCCAAAGACGCTGTCACCCACTGGTAACATCTCCAGTGCCCCCAGAGACTTTGCAGTTTATGTAAGTACAACATTGCTGACATCCTGGAAACAGCTTTCTCCACTCCACCCTTAGAGACATTTCCTTTATCCAGAGAGTAATGGTTTGAGATTATTCCCTGGGCAGCCCTTGTCCCTATCCTCTTTATCCTTTCAAGTCGGCATCGGTGGAATGTCAGACTGCAGTGGTAGCACGGCAGTGTGCTGTTCAGTTCATGGGTCTTGATAACAGATGAATTAGACACACTTAGCTTGAGGATTGTATTCATCACTAGCTCTGACAACTGTGAGGTACGAAGTAAAGGATGCTAAAGATGAAGCACTTTCTTCTTTTGCCTCATGCATGCTAGGCAGGGGCTCTACCACTGAGCCACACCCCAGCCCCTCACTGGGGGATTCTAGGCAGGAGCTCTACCACTGAGCCACACCCCAGCCCCTCACTGGGGGATTCTAGG
>JANHMN010000023.1:850807-861362 GCA_030674055.1 Rhabdomys pumilio
TGTACCACTGAGCCACACCCCAGCCCCTCACTGGGGGATTCTAGGCAGGGGCTCTACCACTGAGCCACACCCCAGCCCCTCACTGGGGGATTCTAGGCAGGGGCTCTACCACTGAGCCACACCCCAGCCCCTCACTGGGGGGTTCTAGGCAGGGACTCTACCACTGAGCTATGCCTCCAGTTCCTAACTAGTGACCTTTAGGTAAAAGCTCTGCTGAGCTACAGCCCCACGCTTGAGACATAGTCTTGCTGTGTATGCTTCTCGGGCCCTTCAGTGGCTGTGCACAGTGCTTGTGCTCTCTCTTCCTGGAAACCACATTGATCTCTTGTAGCTTCTGGAACTCACCACCTCTCTCAGTCATGTTTCACTGTCGGAGTCCTGTTGTCTCTCTCCATTAGTAGTTAACATCTGCTGATTGTCTTTGAAGCCCTTTCCCGTTACAGAGTCCTTTACATTTCCTCTAATATGGAACCCATCATTTTAAGCATATCTAAGTGACATGTGGTAGCCTCAGGGATGGCCACTCTTGCCCATCCTGACAACCGTCTGTCTGCAGGTCTCACACTTCTCCCCTCGCGTCAGCCTGTTTGCGGCTCACACCCTTTATGTCCCTTACTTGCGGCACCCAGAATCTGCACAGGTTGTGAGGACATCTGGGCTGTGAGGGTGCTAAGAGTGATGACATCACATCATCACAAGCTGACCCTATGTTGGCTAAGTGCATATTTCCCTAATGAGAGTAGCCATAGCTGCTCTTGACTGATTGTGGAAGTCAGTGACAGTGCCTGTTCAGGGAGGGCCTCATCAGGTCTTTCTCAGGGGAGACAACTTGTCACTCAGGGAAGCAGGGCTGGAGTAGTGATTGGAGTTACCTCTGTGATAACACATGGTCATTGCAGGGGCTGGAAACCGAGTATCAGGAGGAGGGGCAGCCTCTGGGACGGTTCACCTATGACCAGGAAGGGGACTCCCTCCAGATGTTCCACACACTGGTAAGCACAAGGGTCCTTCCTCCTTCATTCATGCATGTGGAGATGGCCGTGGGGCCATGGCCCAGCTCTGTGCCTCAGTAGAAGACCAAACATGCCCGTGAGGCTCAACTGTTCTTGAGGCTTATTTGGGATATGGCTGCATCCTGTCACATATCCCACAGGGCCAAGGGATTGGTGGTGGTGGGTGGTCTCTGACTGCTAATGTGGAGTAACTTATTCCCTCAACTTCAGGAAAGACCTGACCGAGCCTTCCAGATAGTAGAGCTCCGAGTCCTGTCCAACTGGGGCCACCCTGAGTACACTTGCCTGTACCGGTTTCGTGTTCACGGAGAGCCCATCCAGTAGAGCACTCCAGCCATGTACATGTCTGTATATACCAAGACGCCATAACACTGGAACTCATTGAGGAGGAGAGCATGTGAGCATAGGAACCTGTCAGTCACCCTTCAATAAATGTGCGATGGCCATGAGGACATGATGAGTCCTCTGAGGCTGTATGTGTGCTCAGAGCCCAAACGCCAGGGAGGCTTTTTGAATTCATTTGAATGTATGGTTCTCGGGCATTCCCTTTGATTTGGGGATTTGCTTCAATGCATAAAGTTAAGAAGCAGACAGGCTGGCAGGTTTCCAGGCTCCTGACATAGAGGCTGAGAGCCCTGCATTGGCCATCCTCTGGATGTCAGGAAAGCAAAAGTCCCACCTGCTAAACCCACATGTTTCTTTCAGGGAAAACTGTCGCTCTAGTTCAGTCTGACCCTTTCCAGGTTCCCTGGTGAGGAGAGGCCATGTCGTGGACTGTCTGCTTTGAGCTGGGACTCCTACGATTCCCCAGGGGAGTGAACCGGGCTTTTCAGAAGGGCAGTGGGGGTGTGCACACTATGAATGGTGCTCTTGGGTCTCAGCCAGGCCATTCCAGGCAGATCACAGAATGGACAGGAACCTCTTGATGTGACACTCTGGTGTCCTTGAGCTGTGTTAGGCTCTGCCGAAGGGGGAACACTAAGGTGCCACCCTATCGGGTGGTACTAGTGGCTGCCACTCTTGGTCTTTACCACAGCAGCACTTTGTGCTGCCCTTGGGTTTGCCTTTGCACCATTATCAGTCCTTCTCACTGATTCAAATTTGGTTATATTTAATATTTAGACTTTTGTGAGCAGACTTTATAACTGATACATCATCTGGATACTTGAAGTGTTTAGATGTTTTACCTAAAGAATTGTTAAGTTTCATTGGTTAGACAGCCTTGGCAGAATACAAGCTCACCTGCTGGGGCTCAGAGTTCTAGGATTTCATGCCCGTTGCAAGCAGTCCGTAAGACAGTGGTCCAAAGCACACCCTATTCCATGGGGTTAGAGCCACTGCCTGTGTGGCCAGGCTGTGTGATGTGCACACATTATGCATACTCCAGGTTACATGCAGAAGTCAGAATGTCCTATATTAAACTAAATTGGGGAATTGGGGGTGGAGATATTTTAAATATTTATTTTTAAAGATGCAAGATAGGACTTTGTGCAATGTATTTTTGTAAATGCTTTTCAAAACACTTGTCTTTGGTAGTGCTTCTACTGCCACCAAATTAAGATGCAATGGAGATGTTTAAATAAAAGAGTTAAATTTTTAAAAGTGCATGTGCTATTTCAAGTGAATAATAAAAGTGTGTATTTCTTTTCTCAGCTTGTCTTATCTCTGCCCATGTGCGTGGGGAGGGATTGCTAGGTTATGTGTTTGAAGAGTTCCTGCTAAGCCCTGCAGGCACTGCCACTGTCACTCAGAGCCAGTCCAGTCAGGCTCAAAGGAAGTGGCCACAAGGCCCCGAGCTCAGCTCCCAGAGCCAGAGCACCCCACACAGCCTGCAGATATATTGTGGAGCATTTTCATAACTTTCAGCAGCTCTGGTTCCTACCATGTGTACAGCAGCACCACACTGAGTAAGCGTCTCAGTTAATAGGCATTTCTTTACTTCTCCCCTCCACCCCATGCCCCAAGACAAGGTTTCTCTGTGTAGCCCTGGCTTTTATGTCCTAGAACTCACTCTGTAGACCAAGCTGGTCTCCAGGTCTGACCTGCTTGCCTCTGCCTCCTGAGTGCAGCTGTTTCTCTTTTAAAGAGCAGTCTGTTACCAGGGCTTTGCTCTCTTTCTTGACTTGAGTACCTGCTGTCAGTTGGGATCTAAAAATCTTAGAGAATTCTAGCCAGGAGGGCAGTGCTCACGTTTAATCCCAGCACTCGGGAGGCAAGGGCAGGTGGATCACTGTGAGTTCAAGACCATACTGGTCTACATAGAAGTTTCAGAATACCCAGCCAGAGCAACGTAACAGACCCTATCTAGGAGGGGAAAAAAATTGCAAGAAAATTTGTGATAAACTGTGCTGGCGTCCCATCCAGACAAGTCATGCCCTGGTAGCACACTCAGGCAGCCTGACTCACTTTCCCCTTTGTTACCAGGTGTCTGGATCGTCAGGTAGACTGACTGGCATAGTATTGCTGTGCCCAAGTGGTCCTTAAGTGGTAGTGCCCACAGAGCATCATCCTTCACAAAAGGGTGAGCATAGTACTCTCGGGGTGTTGGGAACAAGCAAAAGACATTTATTCTAAGTACTACCATCTTGTTTTCAGATTCCATTTAATCATAGCAAGAAACTAAATTCAAGGTCCTAGGCCCTAGGGGAGCTAGGAACTTCCCAATAGCTGAACAGCTTCTGTTTTAAGGAAATAGTTGTCTGAGTCCAGATGTCTCAAGGATAACATCATCTTGCTGGCAGGGTCAATCTAAGTTCATGTTTCCAGGCCTAGGAACCAATCTATCCTGATCCAGTAGAAACTCCCTTGTCCAACCCCTTATTCGGGATTCTGATTAGACAATGCTACAGCTTACCCAGCTACCCCTCCTTTATGCTGTACAGTGTCCCTTCAGGGTTGTAGCTCAGCTCCATCTATTCTGTAGCCCCAATCAATCAGTAGTGGCATGATTACCCGAAATGACCTGGTGTTTGAGTTATTGTTGGGTTTATGTTGGATTTAAGCGGACCCCACAGCAGATCATGTTTACAGACTTCTTAATCTGTTACCATGCTTTCAGCATGCACCGGGTGTAGTGCAGAAAATGCTAATCTAGCTGGACTGGGTGCATAGAACTATGATAGTAGGGAGATTGAGGCAGGAGAGTCACAAATTCAAGAGCCAGAGTAAAATGAAGGCTAAGAGTGTGAAGCTGTGTTACTGAACAAAAATAGAGTCCCTGAACTTGATCTCCAGCATCCAAAACCCATTTTTTAAGGATCTGTGATCTGTAACCTGAGTCTTAGATGCTGTCAGATGACAATTCTGACCGTGGACAGCACCACTCCCGCCCCAATTAGTCATGACCATTCCCCACCCCCTTCCCCGCTGTCACCTGCTCCAGCTACAGCCAGGTCGTCTTGGAGACATCACAGGTGACAGCCGGAGCATACTGCCCTGTCCTGGATGTCACTAAGGATGACTGCCACCTGGAGGGGTAATTCCCGGGCAGGTGTGAAGCAGGCCAGAGGTCCTAAAATGTGTCTGGTTCATCCACGTGCTCAGGGTAATTTCAGGGGGCGCGAGATTAAGACGCCATCGCTAGATCTTCTGCACCGGTTTACTTACGCAGCCTACGTGGCTGGTTACGGTGTGCAGTGACGACACTCCCCGGTCAGCGTGTAGTCCCGCCCCCTCTCGTATGACTTCCTGCAAGTTCCCGCGGTAGTTTGAGAACCCCACCCCGTCGGCTTTTCCCGGCCCGTGCTCGCACGGTCCTTCCCAGGACCTTCAGGGGCGTGTCCTCGCGCATATCCCGCGATCCTGCCAGGCTCCGCCCCGATCACGTGCGGCCCGCGGCACGCCCGCCCTCGCGCGGCTCCTCGCGGCCACCGTAGAAGGAGTGCGGCGGCCGCACGGACGGAAGCCGGGAGGCGCCGCCGACCGCGCCTGCGACAGCGTCAGCTCTGCGCGGAACGCCGGCCCATGGCGGCGGCGGCTGCGATGGCAGAGCAGGACGGCGCCCGCAATGGTGCCCGCAACCGCGGCGGCGTCCAGCGCGTGGAGGGCAAGCTGCGTGCCAGCGTCGAGAAGGGCGACTACTACGAGGCGCACCAGATGTACCGGACCCTCTTCTTCAGGTGGGTGCGGGTGGCGGCTTAGCGCCGAGGCCCCGCCTCCCCGGCTGCTCATTGGCTGCGCTGCAGCGCCCCGCACCCTCATTGGTTCGTGCGGCTGCCTGTCGCGGATCGGAGCGGGGGCGGCGGGCTTGTACTACTCGGCAGGGCCTCCTCTTCTCTGCCTGGTTTCCCCCCTCCTCTCTCGGCCTCGCCTTTCTGGGTCCCTCCCATACTATGCCAGCTGCCCTTCCCCCGTCCTTCTTTCCTTTTCCCAGGCCCCTTTCCCAGCCAACTTCTTCTCAGGCCTCCCCTTCCCTGGGCCCAGTTTTATTACTAGCCTCTTTACTCTCTCTTAGGCCTCCTCACTCTCACAGGCCTCTCTTCCCGCCATTCCTTCTCTATCCCACCCTCTTCCTCGCCTGGCCTCCCTTTCCTGGAGGCTTCCGCTGGTTGGCGGGTCCTGTTGTCAGAGCAGTTTCATCTGGTCGTCCTTTCTGTGGCCAGTGATTGGAGTGGCACAGCCTGCTTAAGTGTGGTCAGATGCTGACACCGTAGGCCAGCCTGTGGCTAGCTGTAGGGTTGCTCCCAGGTTCCTGCCTGTGTGTGCATCTGCCTGCTGATTATTCCTACGTAGACCTTTATTCCTGACTGCAGGACAGCAGCACTTCCACTCCATATCCGTAGTGTGGGTTTGGCCTCTGCGCCCCTCAGACCTACTTTTCGTTTTAATAGGCTTTGTTTTAGGGCAATTTTAGGCCTTCAGTAAAATGAGTGGAAAGTGGTTATGTTGTGCCTACAGGGAGGTACAGGGCAGCTGTACATTTTGATCTACCCATTACTGTCAGCTGGGGCCCACGTGCACTGTGGAACTCCTCCTACAGTTACTCCCTCTAGCTTGATCCTGGCATGGTGTGTTCTGTGGGCTGGTTAAAGCTGCATGACAGTGGATGACACTGTACACAGTGGCCTCACTGCCTTGTAGCCCTGTGCAGGGCTGAAGAATCATATCAGTGCTCCGGGAACCCTCTGGCTCATGAATGATACTTGTTTACATTTGAGGACAATTCCCACTTCCTCCCCACATGCCCAGAGTGAGCCTGGCAAGTAGCCAGGTGGACATAGGCGGGAGGGACATGTGGTTAAGGCCACATGTGGTAGTTACCAACCATCAGAGACCAGCCCTACAGTATTTCCCTCGGTAACTGCTCAGTCCAGGGGTTTGGCAGGTGTGGGATGAGCCTTGGAATCCTCAGTTTCAAAGACTTCCCTTTTGTTTTACCTACTGGGCTACCTGGATTAGGAGCAGGGAGCTAGTCGCTATCAGCTTATCAAAACATTAGTCGTTACTCTAATCACAGGTTACCTGAAGGGCAGCCTCCTTAGGGAATTTTTCTGTATAGTAAACTAGACACTATAAATACAAACCAGTCTGGCCACATCTAGTTTCATCACAGTGTCCCTAGTGCCTTTTTAAACTCTTAATTATATTGGGAAGACACTTGCTTTATCCTTTAGTTAAAAATCTATAGCCATGTGTGGTGGTGGCACACACCTTTAATCCCATTACTCAAGAGGCAAAGGCAGGCTGATCTCTTGTGAGTTGGAGGGCAGCCTGGTCTACAAAGTGAGGTCCAGGACAGCCAAGGCAGAGAAACCCTGTCTTTAAAAAATAGAATTGGGCTGGAGATATGGCTCAGTGGTTAAGAGCACTGTCTGCTCTTCCAGCAGTCCTGAGTTCAATTCCCAACAAAAAATAATAAAGTTTTACACGTAGAAGCGACTACATAGTGATTGATAAAGTAACTGATTTTAGTTTTTGAAAAAATATTTTTTATCCTGCTGGGATAGAGCCCAGGACATCTCACATGCTAGGCATGGGCTCTACCTCTGAGGTACACTCCCTTTTGTTTTTATCAACTTAAAATTTTGAGGTGGTGTGCCTTCACCTCTGACTCAGACCTAGAATTCTCGATCATACAGGTTCGGCTTCCTAAGTAGCTAGAATGACAAGCCTGTGTCAGCGGGCCAGCTGAATGGTTTGTTTTTCCAGTGAGCTGAGCTATCACTGAACAGGACCAACCAATTGACTCAAGCAGTTTTTTAATGAAGAGACAAAGGATCAGACAGCTTTGGACTACAGGGCTTCCTCTACATGGCAGGCCAGTCACTGTCTATACTTATGCAACATGAGGGCTTCACCCTGGGATCTTACACTTTGTTTTCTTTTACTGGAACTCACTCTGCAAACCATGCTGGCCTCAAATTCAGATTTGCCGGCTTCTGCCTCCCTAACACTGAGATTAAAAGTGTGTGCCACCACTGCCCCACTCATTTTTTTATTTAATCAACACAAGTGAATCTCTGAGAGTAAACATATCCTTGTTTTGAATCAGCCCTGCTGTGACTGAGGACGTTCCTGTTGTGTGACCAGAGGAGTTCCCTTGGCCAAGGTAAACTAGGGGTGGTGATGGGCATTTCTGCCCTGTAACTCTTTGAGGCCACGTGTTATGCGTGTTCTCGGGCACACAAGGAACTGGCCATCAAGGAGATTGAAGTACAGTGCGCTCCAGGGACGCAGCATTGTACTGGGGCCCAGTACTTGTTATAGAACTTAAGTAAACCTCGGCTTCCCTCAACACTTCAGGATGAGAGAAACAAGCCCTGGTTTGCATCTACCTTACCGCTGCTACCCTGGGGACCCAGGAGTTCCTGTAGAGCTCCACAGAGGCTCAGGCTCAGTCCATGGGCAGGACTGCTAGAGACATCAGAATGCTCAAAGGCAGGCAGGACAACTTGCAGGAGTCACTCTTCTTCTCCCATCATTGCGATTGAACTCAATTCATCAGACTGTCTTGGTGACAGCCAACCTTACCTGCTGAGCTTTGGCATACCACCAGCCCTGGTTTTTTTACTTCTTTGACTAGATAAGTGGTGTTTATGTATTTACAGTGAATATTTGCTTACAGTGTTTACTTTGGTGATACTGAAAATGCCCATGGTCTGTACTGACATCCCCAGGCAGCTTGTCTGTTGTTCAGCACAACTCTTTTTAGTTTTTGGTTCTGTACAGTGGTCAAGGGGTTCTCTAACTGTGTGGCTTTCTAGTTTACTCAACAGTATGTTCTAAATTTGATCCACATATAGAGTATTCTGTCCTGTGAATGTGTCACAACCCAATTTTAACCTCAGCATTCCTAGCCTGCATGGAAGAGAAGGGGCCAAGTAGCCCAGTGATTGGCCCTGTGTGACCTCAGAGCCCCTGGCCTAGCCATAAGTCCTGTTGTGGCAGGCTACCTTGTCTCTCCACATAGTTCTGCCAGGAGTAGGAGCTTTGCAGGCCTGGTTGTTGGTATCTCAGATAGTTAGAAGCTATTTGTCTTCCCTGGAGTGGCCTCAGTACCACCATGTTGTCCTCTAGAACCCTGGTGTTGGTTGCTATACGAGAGCAGAAATGATTCAAAGACAGCCACATCACCCAAAGCATAACCAGCATAAGTGGCAGGTGACAAAAGCTGGGAACCTGGAGCACACCACACAGCCTGCAGCCAGCTCACCAGGCTGAGAATTCCCTTCTCCTTCCCAGGTCAGTTGCTCGGGCCTCTTGCAAGCAGCTGGGTTTGTCCAAGAGTCTCAACACTCCTTAAAATTTGTACTACTTGGGGAGAGAGGGGCCTAGTAAAGCTGGTGGGTTTTAGAATCTTCCTAAATCTATGCAGTTGTTTTCTTCTTGAGTGTAAGGAGCTTCCCAGCAGGTTAGAAAGTGTCACCCCCCTCAGGACATCCTGTTGTTTCACTCCCTTCTGATAACCTGTGTGCTGGGAGCTTCCGTGAAGGATGGGATGTTCTATCTCACAGGAAAGTGTCCCACGACAGGTCCTTTCTGGTGCCTGTTTGAATTTCCCTTGTAGCCAATAACCTTACTTGCCCAGGTCACGTTAAAAAACGTTTAAAGAGAAAACCTATGTGTGTGGTGACACCATAGTCTTGGGTCTGAGGCCACCAGGTCATGGTAGAGTGTCCCTCAGCCTTGGACCTGTGTCTGTGTGCTGGGTGAACATGTGAGACCAGCCCCTGTCCCTCCCTTTGTGTTGTAGGCATGTGCATTGGTGTAGGAGCATGCATGAGGCCAGAGGTTGATTGTGAGTTACTCCATCCGTTGCTTTTTACCTTTTTTTTTTTGAGACAGCGTCTCACTGAACTAGTACTCACGATTGTAGCTGGGCTGACAGGCCGGCCAGCCCAGCACTGGGATACAAGTACACCCAGCCACACCAGTTGTTGTTTTAAGTCTATTTATTTTGTGTATGGGTGTTCTGTCTGTGCACCACATGTGCTTGGTGCCCACAGAGGCTAGAAGAGGGTATCAGGTCCCTTGGAACTGGGATTACAGATGACTGTAAGTGACATTTGGTGCTGTTAATGGAACCCAAGTCAGCCAGTGCTCTTAACCACTGAGCCATTTCTTCAGCCCCCAAACACAGGTTTTATGTGGGTGCTGGAGATGTGAGCTCAGGTCTAACACTTGCTTAGCATGCACTTAGCCTGTAGGCTAGCTTCTGTTCAGCTCCAGTTTCTCTCTTCAGCCAAACAGCATTGATGTTATAGTCCAGGCTGGCCTCAAACCCTGTATTAATCAGAGGTGACCTTGACTCTGCTCTTCCTGCCTATCCCTCCAGAGTGCCAAGTTGACAGGTATGTGCAGTCATACCCAGTTTTTGCAGTACTAAAGATGGAACCTGGGCCTCCATGCATGCTAAGCAAGCACTGGCCTGAGTTCTCCTCTCAGACCTCTACCACCAGCAGCAAGTGTTGGGGTGATAGGAGTGGCTCCGTGTACCCAGCCAGTTAGAGCAAAATCAGCTGGAGCCCTGGCACAGACCTTCCTTTGTGGATTAAATTAGGCACTGTTGTGTGAGTCTCTTTGGGGCCAGCAAAGCTTGTCCCCCATCAAGCAAAACTACCACTGTGGGTATAAGGTGATTTTGGGTATCACACAGGGCCTTGTGCATGGAGCTGAGTACCAAGGAAAGCTGACTACCTTCATCTGTCCCTTAGCCATGGGACACCTAACCTGCTTAGTCACCCAGTAGAGAACACTCTCTCCCACCCCCACCCCTCAGCTCCAGGAATTCTGTGGTGAGAAATTTGTTTTCATTGTTGCCTGGAAGTTTTATCTTTAAAGCGTTCCTTGACCTGGCAGCAGGCGATTTCAGTAAAGTGGAACATGGTCAGTGGGAGGCTGTGATCTCAGGAATTTGGTATGTCTTTGAAGAAATACTTCTTTCTGTTTCAGTGAGCATTTCTCTTGCTAAGCCTCGGATAACAGCGCTTGGGCACCTAATGTCCTGTACAAGCCACCCTGCACTAATGATTATTGTTATGAGTAACGCCAGTGGTCTCTTCATGCAAATAGCAACACAAGGTTGCTTGCCTTTGAGTACAGAA
>JANHMN010000023.1:861372-879833 GCA_030674055.1 Rhabdomys pumilio
ACCAACAACAGACCAAAGTTAAGGATTCATAGTCTAGCTTAGTGAGCCTTGTAGTTTACTTGCAAGAGCATGGGGGAGGGACACTGAGAGGAGCAGTATAGGCAATGACTGTATTCTCGGATTCCCAGCAAGATCTGCGGGCAGCTTAGCTTAGCGGGTGGAAGTATCTTCTCTGTCTAGCAGTTACTCTGTTTCTGTCACCTTGTGGGGAGAGCCATTGTGCATCTTTTAAGTTGCAAGGACTTCTTGAGACTTGTGACACTTATTTATTTCCTGAGGTTTGTTCATTTACTTCCTGAGTTTTGAGTGTGCCCCCCTCTCCCAAGGAGTATTTCAGTTCAGGAGATAGCTACAGGGTGTGCCATACCTTTCTACTGCTTTTAGAGTCTTTGGGGACTCCCTCTTCAGTAATGCTTGCTGAGGCTGGGGGGGGTCCCTTTATATGTAACTAGTTAACTATTGTGTCACTCGGCCACAGTAGTTCATCTGAGAAGCTTGATCTGTTCAAGGCTCTACACTACTTTTCCCATTGCAAAAAACAAAACAAAACCCAAAACTTTCTTTTATGACCACTTGATGGGCCAGCAGCAGTAATCTGAGGGAGATACAGATGTTGAATTTGGCAGGCATAATCTTTCCATTTATCAAACCAGTAGCAGTAGTCTCCCATATGGGCCCAGGGCCTTGTTGGCTATGAACTTTGCCCAGTGTATAGTACCAGGTAAGAGTGTTGAAAGGCCTTAAGTCCCAGCAGAAAGAGGTTGGCTGCACCCTTAACACTTGTGCCACTACTGTACCCATGGCTCGTCTTCCCTGCTGTGTTGGTACTATAGCTTGCAGGCTTTAAACCTTCCAGGACAGTCAGTGACAGGTCTTCCCTGGCAGCCTCAGTGCCTTCTGCCATTGCAAAAGTCTGTAAGTGGGGAAAGAACGTTGAGTTGAATTCCAGCCTTATTCTACATGTCCTGCATGCAGCCAAAGCATGTGGTTTCTTTAGCCATAGCAGCTTCCCTGGTTCTAGTATGTAGGTAGTCTTTACGGTCAGTGGCACTTCCCTGGCCAAAAACGTAACAGAAACAGCTCACACCTGGAGTGCTGTTGTCATTGGACAGTCTTACTGCCTCTGCTTCACCATTCAGTCAGGCTGTATTTGCTTAAACTCCTTCGTTTCTCTATTTCTCTCCTCTTTCAAACTCACAGAGATCCACCTGCCTCTGCCTCCTGAATGCTGGGATTAAAGCCCTGCATCACTATGCCTGGCCTGATTTCTCTGTTTCTTGTTCTAGATGCTTTTATTTATCTGCAAAATACTCACAGGGTTAGCAGTCTATAATAAACCTTTTTAGAGAGAGCAGGCAGGTCTCTGGATGTGCATAGTCATCCATTCCAAATAACCCTCGATGGTCTCAAGCATGTAAGACGATCCTAAAAAAGAGCTGTAGCAAGCCCAGACCAGCAGTAGTGATCTGGTAACTTCTGTCAGTTGTTTTCTCAGAAGAGAAATGTTGGGGACAGTATATTTCCCTTCCCCCTCCCCCCGAAGCCAATTTCCATGAACCATCTGAGCTCGTCCTGGATTGCTGCTGCTCCAGGCCTGCTGTGCATCTCTGTTCCTGGTGCTCCGTCGAGCAGGCTTGCGCTGCTTACCTTGGCTCAGGCCCAGGGGAGGCAGGAACTCCCTGGCTTGTCTCTGGATTTGGCTCCTTGGTTCTGACAGGCTCCAAACCATCACTGCTGAAAGGGGCCCCAGTCTGAGCAACAGTCTTGATCCCAGCATGCTTTGTGCTGGGGACAGTAACTGTACGCCCTGACTTACCTGCACTGTTTCAGCATTGATGTTTGCAGACTGTTGCTAGGTTGTCAGGCCTCTGAGATGCTCACCGTCACAGCACTTGACTGATACTATTCTTCCTCAGGAATTCAGGTTCCACAGATCTCGCCATGTTTGCCTTCACATGGCTAGGCACACCCTTTGTTGTCTCTATTCTCTTTTCATCCCTCTTTGATTGCCATTTTATAAACCTGGTTTACATGTCGTTCAGGTCTTCAGAGCCTCTCCTACCTTATAAAGACTGCATCTCGTCATGGGCTAGCAAAGCCCTGTCCCAGTCCATGGTCCCTGCTCAGTCAACCTCTCCTGACTGTCCTGTGAACACACTTCTGTCTGCAGCACTTCTCTCATGTGCAGTGTCCCCAGGAATGCTTGCCTTTCTCTGCACTCTTCCAGTTTCTGATATACTCATGGGGACGTCATCAAACAACAATCCCAAATGTCCCTCATGGCTTTAGGAGCCAGTATTCCAGGGCTGATTTCCCTCCTGTTGCCTCAGGTTGTGTGATCTGTGTCTCAAGGATGGTGGATAATTATATTACCTAGTTTCTTCACTTCTACTGCACTCAGGTTGATCTCATTAGTCCATGTATTTTACAGCCTCAGGAACGGTGACTGACACAGACCCTCTGACATGTGTTTAAAAGTCTTTCCCAGTCAAACTGTTCAGGTGCTGACTGCTCTGGTTGTCATAGTTTCTTTCTTGGCCCATCTTGCTTGCTGAACTGTGGACTTTCCCTTTTAAAGGCTGGACTTCTGGGGTCTCTTCTGTAATTTTTTCCATGTTCTCTTCCTCCCTCATCTTGGTTTCTTCCCTTGGATTTCCAAGTTTTTGGATCTCTCATCTCACTTTTCTCTACTTTCCTGCCGAGTGCTAGGGGCTAACATAGTAGGAAGCATCCTATGTCTTCTTCCACAACAGAGGCTCTGTTGTGGTTCATTCAGCTGGTTCATCCAGACAGACGTGCTAAATTCAAGGATTGTGATAAATTCTCTAGGTCATCAGTAGTTTGAATGACATCCCATACCAAGTAGAAGATGGCCACCCAGTAATTCCACCTAGGAATGCTTCACTTTCTGATAGCTTGGCCGTGGTTGCATGTCCATGGCTAGGAGCATGCTCCCTCCTCCAACAAGGAGATATTTCATTCCATCCCACATGGGAAAAGGAAACCATACTAGAATTGCCTTCACAGATGTTTCATCCTCTGTGAAGAAATCACAGATCACCACCCATGTTGAGGCATGCAACCGCTCTTCCTCAACTCACTGATTCGTCAGTTCATGCATTGAATGACTCTTCCTGCAGAGACGTGAACAAATATCTGTTCTCTTCAGATAGGTCACTGCCAACAGACCAAAGAAATGATTGAACCCATATCTAGCTTCCTGAGCCATTGAGCTCACAGGGCTTACAGAACTATGGATGACTGAAAGGCAGCTGCATTATTGGAGTTCCCTGCATAGCTTTTGGCTTGTGGGTAGTCTTCTCTCTCCAATTGTTAGTTTGTGTAACCGCAAGGAGGCTATGTGAGGTTCATAAGTTTCAGGAGCTCCTAACTAAGCCTTGTGTGTTTACTCCTCCAGGGCTAAGGAGCCTTTTACATCCTTAAGAGCCATCCATTCTGGTGATGTCACCTCATATCCCCAGGCCTGAATTGAGTGCTGCTTGCACTATTAATGCTTCTGTGTAGTCATCTTAAACTTCAGCTTTGCTCATGGAGCCTTGGCTGCTTTCTTAGGTGATGGGGGTAAGAGCATGTTCTTCAGGAGATTGTGCAGTAACACAGGCTGTGTGGAGGGTGCTGACTGAAGTTGGGCAGGTTAGGCCTGGACAGAGTTGCTACAGTCAACATTATCATCATCTCCAAGGATTGATCTCTCTTGTCGCCTCCATGTAGACTGGTCCTATTTTGAAGGACCCACCTCCCCTGCCCCAACATGGAAGTTGTACTGGCTTCGCCCCTGGGTTATTTATTGGTCCTGGAGTTCAGGGTACTGTGCGTGTTCAGGTGGGTATGCTGCTGATGGAGCCTGTGTCCCCAGAACCTTCCATACAGCTGCTATTCAGAGTAGCTGGCTGGGGCAGGACAGTACCTAGCATACTCAGAAACGGTACTTTGGATAATTTTTAGCCATTTGTAGCCACCCAGGGAGGGCCAGCAGGCACAAAGCAAGCGCCTTCTGTAGGCATCTGCATGGCACATGGCTGGATTTCCCGTTCACTCATGGCTAGGTTTCCCTTCTTTCCTGTTTGCAGATACATGTCTCAGAGCAAACATGCAGAGGCCCGGGAGCTCATGTACTCAGGAGCATTGCTCTTCTTCAGTCATGGCCAGGTAAGCAGTACTGCAATGGGAAGAGGCCTGGGAGGAGTCAGATATCAAAGCTGTCCCGGACTCTGGCCACCAGTGGCATAGGCTGTTAGTCTCCATGGCTGTTATTGCGTAACCTTTGTGGCTGGAGCTCTAGGATTGGCTCTGGGTGTTTGCCAGTTGCCAGTGACCCTGCTGCATTGCTCATTGGCAAGGCAGTATCTCTAGCTGTGTGATTGCCGCTGCCATCTGCAGAGCATACAGCCACCTGCTTTACCTGGACTCTGCTGAAGGACTGGGCCCCTGTTGTTAACCGTGGTTTTGTACATTGCTTGTTCTGCAGCAGAACAGTGCGGCTGACCTGTCCATGCTTGTCCTCGAGTCCCTGGAAAAGGCTGAGGTGGACGTAGCTGATGAGCTTTTGGGTGAGAACTCTACACTGCGTGCTGCCTTGATGTACATGGGCTTCGGTGACTGGTCTCCTCCAGAGTCCCTGCACTGCCTCCAGTCCCTCTTGGTGGTGGGGCGTGGGGTGGGTTTCGCACTTCAAAACGATTATGTTGTGGGATAGTCACAGTGGCCATGCCCCCTGAGCTCATGAACACAGACTACGGACCTGTTGGCAGTTGGTCCCACTGAAGCCGCATGTCTTATGAGAGCCCTTCATGCAAACGGCCCTGTAGCCTTCGCTGCTACAGGAGTGTCCTGTTCCTTCAAGCCAGCTGCCTCTAAGCATGGGCCACCCACATCAACATCACAAGGCAGTGGGCGAGACAACCAGGGGAGGCCCCAGACCTGTACAGTGCATGTGAGATGTCCAGCAGCGCTCCAGTGGCTTCTGGTCCTTCTTTGGAAGTTACATAGTGGGAAGTTTAGCTGGGGAGGGTTGAGATGGGGTCTGACTACCAGCCCAGGCTGGTCTTAAACATATAGTATTGCTGCCTCTTTATAGAGTGCTGGGTTTTTGTTGACCCAGCTCATGTGTGCCTTCAGTAAGGGTCTGATTGTGTCACTTGCAGAAAATCTGGCTAAAGTGTTCAGTTTGATGGATCCCAACTCTCCTGAGCGAGTAGCTTTTGTGTCCAGAGCCCTGAAGTGGTCCAGCGGAGGCTCTGGGAAACTGGGCCATCCTCGGCTCCACCAGCTGCTGGCCCTCACACTATGGAAAGGTAAGCATAGGATCCCATCTAGCCAGCAGCTGAATCCTCTACGTGTCAGCCAACTGCTAGTGGGAAGAGGCCGTGGGCAGAGCACACCAGCCTGTCTTTCAACATTTCTGCTTTGGTCGTAGACTGACTCTGGACAGAACCTCCACAGGTCATAAGGAACCCCTGGGTCATGACACTATCTCCTTTCCAGTCTCTGTCCTGGTTCTCCTACCTGGTCATCTGCTTCTCTTGCCACCACCTCCCATTCCCACACCTCCTTCCTCAGCCTACCTCACAGCTCATGCCTTCTATGGCTCCCTGTATGTAGTTCTCTTTTGTTCAGTTTTGGGGTGAGCTTTGTCACATTATTTAGCCATGGGATATATCGCAGGTGTGCCTTGTCTTCTTGGCTCTCGAGTTGGCTTGGGCACAAAGAGATGCTTGGTGAATGTCTGCTGGGACCTGAACAGCCCCTGCTGAGGAAGCTGCTGTGAACCTGTACCTTGTGAGAGTGGTGGTGTTGCTACAGCTCTCGTGCCTAATGGAGCTTAGAAATGCAGTGACCTACTGTCATCTATGCACAGGAAGGACATAAAACACCTTCCTTTGTGCCTCAGGCCTTCCGAAGGTCCGAGCCAGAGGAAATGTTGAGTGTAGACTAGTTCTGTGAGCAGGGCCAGTTGCCTTCCCGCAGCAGCATAGCCATGCCATCACAGGATGTACCCGCTCACGTGCTGTGAGTCTATCAGGAGTCCCCCAGAGATGCACCCCCATAGCAGCTGTGCTGGGAGGGACTTCCTTCCATCCTGTGGGCTTCTCGAGCCTTTGTTTCTTCCTCCTGGCCACTGTGCACTCTGCCTTCACCCCAGAACCACAGTGAGAACAATCGAGACTCTGTAGATTGAAAGATCAGGAAGTTCAGGAAACTCCCAACCCACGGTGTGCACCTCAGAACTCTGCCTTTTTCTTGAGAGCTATTCTATCCTCTAGCCTAGAGCAAACTGCCTGTCACTTGTGGGCCAGGCCTTCATACAGCCTATGCCTGGTACATGGTCTGAAGACATACGATCTGCATGCTGCTGCTGCTGTCGTCGGGGAGTCTCAGAGTCACTCACTAGCAAAGTCTGAGAGAGATTGTAGTGCTGGGTCCCTTGGGGATGGTTGAGGTGCTGAGTCCAGACCATAGCCATTCCAGGGACCATGACTACCTGGGGAAAGGGGTTTCCAAATACTTGACCAAGACTAAGTAGCCCAGGCTAGACTGTAATTCACTTCTTAGTGCCCTGCCCCATGGGGTTTCACCAAGACAGGCGCATGCATGGCTAGGAAAAAAGGTCTGCTTTAATTACTGCCCTCTTTCTCAGACACCCAAAAACCTTGGGAAGAAGTCTTTGTGGGTGGGTCAGGGGTTGGGGGACCTGAGTTGTTGGTGTTGAGAGGCCCCTTTCCTTCTTGCTGTCAAGGCTCCAGGAGTAGATGGAATCCCAGGTTCCTCCTTGATGCTTACTCGGGTCTCCAAGCATGCTCTATGAATAGGGTTTTGGTGTCAAGTGCTAAGGAGGTCTCTGCATTTAAACATAGCAGGCATTGGTGATCTTCACTGTGTGCAAAGGAGCCTCCCTCAGCAGGACTCTTCAGGTAGTCAGAAGGTCAGAAGGAACTTGCTTGTGGGCCCAGCTCACATGCACACAGCGTTAGGTAGACAGCAGTTTCACATACTTAGAATGGAGGAACAGGAGGTTGGGTGACTGTGCCCATTGAGTTTGTTTGGTGTTTATTCTCTGAGCACAAGGAAGCTCACATGTGCCCATCTGCAGACTCTTTCCCTTCACAGAGCAAAACTACTGTGAGTCTCGGTATCACTTTCTGCACTCCACCGATGGCGAGGGTTGCGCCAACATGCTGGTCGAGTACTCTACTGCCCGAGGCTTCCGAAGTGAGGTGGACATGTTCGTGGCTCAGGCTGTGCTGCAGTAAGTGTTCATGAAGACATTGTGGGGCCTTTGTGCAGCTCACAGTCAGGAGCAGAGAAGCCTTAAGCAGGCCACTCTGTCTCAGACTATGTACTAGTGCTGGAGGGGGAACCTCCGGCCCAAGGCTGTCTTGCATATGTGCCTATCAGGCAGGCCTTTTCTCTGAAACACAAGTGTCCACAGTTGCGCTCACCCCGCCTCGGAGGCTGCACCTTGCGCTTGCCCATCCTGGCTGAGGATTGAATTTATTTAGTGTATGCATAGTGAGAGTTGCAGGGTACACGCTGTGGTGTGCACATGTAAAGGTTACGCTTTGCTGGAGTCCTTTCCCTCAGCCATGTTGGTTCTTTGGATTGAGCTCACCGTCAGGCTCAATGGCAAGCACCTTACTTCTCAGCCTCCCCTTCCTCAGGGACAGTGTCGCCTGTGGGCATCCACGACAGTGCCGCGCTGTGTAGATGAGGGCAGGAGGGTGTGCTGTGGGGACTCAGAGCACTTTATCTGCCTTTGAGACAAGTTCTCACTATAAAGCCCAGGCTGACCTCAGACTTCATTCTCCTGCTTGAGCCGTCTGCATGCTGGGATTCCAGACATATACCATCACAGTTAGTGTGACTTTTTAAAAAGGAATTATGTAATGCCTCAAGCTTGCCAGCCCGGCTCTGGGCAATGTAACGCAGTTGTCTCCTCACTGGAGGACTCTGAGCCATTTTTTTTTTTTCTTGACAGATTTGAGGCTGCTGGGGTAACCTTTTGGGCAGAGACCAAGGCTGCCCAGACTCCAGCACAGCATGAGGGTCCCAGCCCTTTGCGCCCTGAGCTTCTCTGATAGTGTGGAGAAAGCAGAGGCCATAGCTGAGAAGTGAACACCCAGCTAGCTCCCATTTCCTAGCTCTGTTGGCTTTCAGCAGGTCATGTCTCCTGCTGAGACATAATCCCTTCGTCAGTGAGTGGAAAGACTCACCCTGGCCCTTCTACTTGCCCTGCAGTCCATTAGGCTTGTGGAGACACCACAGAGCTGCTGTTGCTGTCAGGCGAGGTCTTGTATGTTGTATTGGCCTCTCATGGGCATCTGGAAACCCGAGTCTGCCTGTGGGATTCACTGTTGGATATCTCGTGTGCAGGTTTCTCTGTTTGAAAAATAAGAACAGTGCACTGGTGGTCTTTACAACATACACACAGAAGCATCCGTCTATCGAAGACGGGCCGCCCTTCGTTCAACCCCTGCTCAATTTCATCTGGTTTCTGCTGCTGGCTGTGGACGGGTGAGTCCGTCTGCTGGGTGATGGGTGTGTGTCTGTGAGGCCACAGCTCTCACTGTGAGTTCCCCGGGCTCTTTTTGCAGTGGCAAGCTGGCTGTGTTCACAGTACTGTGCGAGCAGTACCAGCCGTCCCTGCGGAGGGACCCCATGTACAACGAGGTGAGGCTCTTGCACTTTGCTGAGGCTCTGCAGCTGGGCTCTGCAGCTGGGCACTGCTCATCTGCTGACCTACTGTCCTGCCTCTTACAGTACCTCGACAGGATCGGACAACTCTTCTTCGGTGTGCCGCCAAAGCAGACGTCCTCCTATGGAGGCTTGCTAGGTAAGCCATGGGGGCTGCTCCCCGGCAGTCCTTTCTGCTGTGCTCCCAGATTGTCTGAGTGGCCCCAGGTTTCTGACCTGCTGTTGAAGTCTGTGACTCTGCAGCTTGGCTGTTCACTGGGTCTGAACTCCAAATATGAGCCCCTCTCCACCAGGGCAGGGCCAGTGTGGTGCATTTGAAGTGTAGTTTTCTTTTTTCCTCTGGTGCTGGAGACTCCGGCCCTTGAACTACGAGTCAAGTTCTTCACCAGTCCCGCACCCTCTCCCCAGCCCTTCCAGTTCCATGTGTTAAGTAGCAAATCCTCTTTCAGAGTCTAGAACTACCTCTGCTGCTAACAGGGTCACCACAGGCAGAGTGCGTGGCAAGAGCTGGGTTGTGTTGTTACCTGCTAGAGTGTGGCGCTTCCACGCATGTGGGGTGATGAGAAGCACCTTGTGCTGTGGAAGGAAGTACAGTTGGACCATGAACAAGTCCACAGGGCTTTCTGGGCACTTCCCGTGCCTGGTAACTTGCTGCAGATGGACGGTGTTTTCTCCAGTTCATTGTTGATGGTTTGTTTTCTGAAATAGGGTCTCATCATACAGACCAGGCTGGCCTTGAGTTCAGAGAGTTACTTCTGCCTCCGCCTCCTGGGTGCTGGAATTAAAGGTGTATGCCACCATGCTTAGCTGCTGTTGTTTTGTTTTGAGACAAGGTCACTCCCTGTAACTTGTATTAGCTTCAGACTCACGTCACTCCTCCTGCCTCCGCCTCCTAAGCTCTGGGATCATGATGTGAGCCTGCACACCAGGCTTTCTTTTGATCTTCATCTGTCTTGAATCTTGCCTGTGGAGGCCTGAGCAGGGTTCAGCTGTCTCCATGGGTCTGTAGCAGAGCACTTGAGCGTTCTCCTGTCTGAGCCCTCCGTGGCCTGAGCGTCGCTGAGGGGCTGTCATTCCTGGAAGCACATGCTCGTATCTCAGTTAGAGTAGCAGTCCAGGGTGGTCCGGATATGTGCTCATCCATCCCATAGAGTTTTAGAACCAGCAGCTCCTCTTCCCCCCAGAAATGCCACTGGGGCACTCAGAGGGCCACAGGAAAGTGCAGGCATAGGAGTGTCTACATCCACACACTCAAGCAGAACACCCACTGGCTCTCCCACCCTCAGGAAAAGAGGACTTTGGGGTCAGGGTTGGCATGTATGTGGTCACTGTAAGTCCCATCCATTTGACATGTGCGCCCAGGAGACAGTTGTGAGCATCTCAGGTGTGGCCTTAGGCTCTAGTCTGCATGCTCTCTTGTCTCCATGGGACGTGGGCTGCTCCTTCATCACTACCAGATTCCCCTGTGGGAGGAGGGTTGGGGTTTGTCATTCCTAGTGTAGCCTTGAAGACCTATAGCCCCTGAGCCTCTGGGCTCTGCTTTCCTGTAAAGCAAGGCATCAAGCTCCTCTAGGAAGGTGGAGCTTCCAGGGGAGCAGCATCTCTGGGCACTGAGCACGTGTGTCTAGGGTGGTGACCTGGGCAGTGGGCTCATGGGGGCAGTTGAGCTTCCAGGGCAGCACTGCCTGTGTTCTAACCATCGCTGGCCGCTGTCTTCCTCTAGGGAACCTGCTGAGCAGCCTCATGGGCTCCTCCGAGCAGGAGGAGGGGGAGGAGAGCCAGGATGACAGCAGCCCCATCGAGCTGGACTGAAGCTCCTGGCCACCGTGGAGATGTCCATGGCCGGCACCACTGGGATGAATTCAGTGCCAGGCTGAGCACGAGGCCCCTTACCAGTGGGCTCCTGCTCTGTGGCTGAAGGAGCCGCCTGTGCAGAGTCTGTCCCTATTTATGTATGGTGGTTGAGGGCTGTGTGGCCAGGACCAAGAGCAAGGCCCAGCTCCTGCTGGCCAACCGTGTTCCTTCAGATCACCCACAATAAAGCGCAGGCCTTGCTGCAGCACCCCGCTGCCATCCTTGTCTCTGGTTCCTTGGGGAGGGCTGCAGGGTGACACAGCAGCCTGGCGTCAGTGACTGGTAACCCTTCTCCTGTGTCCAGTGCAGCCATGGCATGCACGCCTGAGGAGTGGCGGCTGTTGCCACGCAGGAGCCTGAGTCCTGCAGATGAGAGTGGCTTTCTTGTTTGTTTGATTTTTGTTTGGACAAAGTCGTTTTGCAATCATGGTGTGCTTCCCAGGGACAGAGCGTGTGCTGTGGTGACTAGGCTCCTTAGAGGTCACAAACAGCTGGCCAGGGTCATGTCCCTTGTTCCATGGGGCTGTGGTCCCGCTGTAGTCTATGGGGTCCTCCGTTCAAGCTGCAGGCCTGCTGGTCCCTCAAGCTCCATGCTGCTGCTCGGAGAGGTTTTAGGGTGCCGTAGGTTCACGTCCTTCAAGTTGCAGTATTTATTTTTACTGGGTGAGGGATTTTTCAACTTAACGTTTTAGGACTTAACCAAATAACCAGTCCACAAATAAGCAACCCCATTACCACAGATAATATCCACGCTACCAGTCTGATTATAAAGGGAGACACTTTATTTTTTCACAAATAAGAATTGTAGATTAATACACCTCTATCTTGCATGGGAAGGAGGGAAATACGCGTTATTTACTGTAAAAAAAAATGGAATTTAAAGGAAGGCTTGTGTCACCTTTTGACTATAAATAAATCCTTTCTACTGGACTTTGCAGTAGTCCTTTCTGGGTGAGCTCTGGGCTGGGGGTGGGGCTGGCTTTGGGCTTTGGTGTTCTGCCCCCACCTATGGGTGCAGAGGCCTCAGGCAGGGAGTGACTGTGTGTCCAGGCTGGACCTGGCGAGCTGGAGAGGAAGCCCATCCTCTGCTGCCCAGTCTGTGTCTGCCAGAGTGGCCATTGTTACTGTCAGCAGTGTCCAAAGTAACTGCTCGGGATTTAGCAGTGAATTTATTGAAATCTCCACCATGGTGCATGTCTTGGCCTCAGGGAGCGGGAGAGGTGGCTTAGAAATAGGGAGGCCGTAAGGAGGGAAGGTATGGTTGGGCACGGCCACAGGAAGGAAGCCATGGCTTGCTGGGCACAGGCCCGAGCTGCCTGTGTTGAGCTGTGACACTCGCTTTGGAGTTATGAATTGGAGTTCATGGTCACTGCTGTATTTTGAAATAAAACAGAATTCAAATTTTGTGTCTATATAAGGTTGGCCGGGATGAACCCTAGCTAAGTACAGAGGAAAGCTAACATTTGTGCAGGAACATGAGACACGTGTGGCATCCTCCCCACAGTGTCCCTCGTGTGCACGCACGCGCACACACACCGCCCCCTCTGCATGCATCCTATTCCTTGGATACCATGACAACTGTTTACTGTGCCATTTGCATCCTGTCATTGTCAGCTGGGCTGTCATCCTCTCGGCCCGTGCACAGGCTGGGTCCTGGCTGAGCTGTGCTCCATCGCCCCTGCTGAAAGATGTCCAAGGACACAGCAGCTTTCTTGAATTGCCAGCTTTTGATCTAGCGAAGACTTTCGCCACGCTATTCATTCTGTGTTATCTGGGCAAGTGTCAAGGCGACCAGTGTTGCTAGTGTACTAACTTACTGGTGCCCACACGCGGAAGTCACTGGAGCAAGCCCATCAGTAAAGTGACACTGGTGAACCTCTGGGTCCTGGTGAGGGCCCTGGGAAGCCTCTGCCTCTCTAGGGCCTCAGCAGTGGGAAAGGGACTGGGGTTGAAGCTCAGTGGCAGAGTGCTTGCCTGATATGTTCAGGGGCTCCAGGTTCCATGCCCACATGCAAAGACAATTTTAAGTGGGAGAACGAGAGGGCTGAGGGAGCCCAGCTGAGCATGGGTACACACCTGGGCTTAGCCCTCCAGACTTGAGCAGACTTGGCCAAAGATGTCTCTTCTCCTGCAAGCCACAAGTGTGCAACCTAGGGCCTCTGTCACAGCCCATAAAGGCTCAAAAATGTGGGCAGAGGTTGCCTAGGAGGGAATCCCAGATGTATGGGTTGTGGTAGGGGAGCCCTGGGGCCCTGCTAGGATTGGACAGTCCAGCTCGCTCACTCACTCTCCCTCCCTCCCTCCCCCTCTCCCCCTGCCCATACAGCATTGTGGCTGAGGACTATAGGACACAGGTTGCAGAGTCAGGCTAGCTCTGCAGCTCTGTCACAGTCCTGCCATGGAAGTGACATGGTTCTTCTCATGTCCCTTACTGCCCAAAGAGGCTGCCAGGGCAAAGCTCCCTTTTCCCCACTTTAGCCACAAAGACACAGAAGTGACAACGCCAGAGCCACACTTTATTCCAGGGGACATGACACAGGGCAGCAGAAGCCCAACTAAGGACCCCTCCCCCCAGCTCCCTGGGGCGCAGCTTTGACAAGGGGCCAGGTCATTCACAGATGTGTCCCCCATCAATGCTCCCCAGCTGTCCAGCGGCCAGGACCTGCCCTTTGGGGATCCCGTAGAAAGGAGCCCATCTGTTGGGGTGGCCAGAGGGCAGCAGGGGAAATAAATACACGTAGCTGTAACTACTGGCCTGCCAGCAGCAATCAGGGCTGGGGGCAGCCACTCCTGCCCATGGCTGCCTCTTGGCCTGGGCTCTATTGGGCTTGAAGACTGTAAGATCAGGGCCAGGGGGCATGGGTTACAAAGCAGGGACAGCACCGAGCTGGGCACTGACGCCCAGAAGCAGATGGGGTGGGGTTCTCCCTGGCTCCCAAGGAAACCGCTACTGGGCTCCATGCACTGCATCCTGCAGGCTAGGCTCTCTCTCGGTCGCCCCAGCCCAGCTGTTTCAAGGGAACTGGTGGGCCCCAAACAGGTGGGCGCAGGGCTGTGCACACAGCTCTCTTGGAAAAATACCTGACCCCTCCCCAGTGCCCCAACTGGGTCAGCCCTAGGGGAAGGAGAACTCACCCCTGACCCTTGATCCCTGACTGACACACAGCAGGTGCTCAATAAATACTTGTTGAGGTGAGGGGAGGAAAGGGGAGGCATGCGGCATGTCCCAGAGTGAGTCCCCAGCAGCCAGGCCAGCCCGCTGCCACAGCTGTTCATGGCTGTCCATGGCTGTCCATGGCTGTCCACAGCAGCCCAGCACCAAGTCCTGTCCTGAGGCCAAGATCCCCCAGGCCAGAAGAGTTAGTAGGGTCCTGCTCAAGTTGGGAGGCAGGGCTTCCAGCAGCAGGAAAGTGGATGGGTCGGCTGGGCGTGGCTGGGAGCATCGTGACAGGGCCAGGGTCAGGTGAGGCCCAGAATCAAGTCTGCCTTCAACTTTAATGAGGTTCTGAAAAACTGTCTATCCAATGAGCTTGCCTGAGCCCCACCTGGCCATGCCTGGGCCACACCAAGGAACAGAGTGTGGGCCAGGAGGCTGGGCTCCCCTACTGTCCAGCGCCGCCTGTCCAGCCACGTGAGCGCAGAATCCTGGGGCCTCCGGGCTCTCTTCCTTAGGGTTTATGCTTGAAGTGGGCTTCCACTAGAAATGGGAATGTTCTAACCTTGGGAGCTGCCAACTCACTCAGTCTTCCCTCCACAGCCTGTGACCACCCCCCATAACCCATAAGCCCCCCCCCAGCCTGAGGCCTTCCCTCCACAGCCTGTGCCCTCCCCCATAACCCATAAGCCCCCCCCCACAGCCTGAGGCCTTCCCTCCACAGCCTGTGCCCCCCCCATAACCCATAAGCCCCCCCTCCACAGCCTGTCCAGGGGCCCCTGACCAGCAGCAGGAATCTGTCTGCTGGGGTGCCACACCATACTAGGGGCCTTCACCTACCTCACCGCTGCCCTCGTGCCCGTGCCTACACCTCTCACCTGCATACTCCTGAGGCAGCATGGGCCTGTCCACCACCTTCTGGAAGGCCACAATCCACTCCCTCTGGTCTGACTCCGTCTCACAAGTGAACAGGAATTTGCGGTCAGGGGTGACAATGGTGATGCCGTAGGGCCAGTGGTGACCCTGGGTAGATGGTGGGAGGCCCTCCAGGACCGTGTAGCCGCTCTCTTTGCTCCCGATGAAGACTTCCCCTCGGGCAAAAGCATCCTGTGTGTAAGAGGCTGGGGCATAAGGACGGAAGCCCCGCCCCCTTGGCTGTCCTCTCTGCTTCCTCTCCCAGTCCAGCCAGGTGAGGAACTAGTATCTAGGACCCTGAGGAATCCCAGCTCTGTTCCCTCAGCAGTCAGTCCCTGAAACAGGTCAGTCAGGGAACTATAGCCAGACCTTCCTTACCAGGGGATCTTTGAAGTACATGAGCCTCCGGTCATCCATGGTGAACCAACGCTTTCGGAAGCCTTCTGTCTGCTGTGGGTCAGGGAGGAGGACAGTGAGCAGTCAGCAAGCCCGAGGTATACCTCTGCCCCCGAAGACCACCACTCAACACCCAGTGGGCACCACTCTGGCCAACCAGTGCATGAGGAACCCTGGCCATGCCCGAGATTCAGGTTGGAATCCACAACTGTCACATTGCAGAGCAAATGTCAATGTCCCTGCTGGAGAGGGGCCTGAGGGCTGGGGGCTCAGGCTGACTCAAGCCCTAGTACCTGCAACCAGGTCACTCTCCTAGACCCTGGGTCCTCATCTCAGCACCAGAGCACAGACAAGGGGCCTCAAGAACCACCCTGAAACTCAAGACCACTGGACAAAGTGGCCAGTCCCAGGACACTTTGGGATGTACCTGGGAAAGGGCTCGCACTCCATCTGTGCCCAGTGAGTCCAGTGACCCTCAACCCCTCAGCCATCCACGGGCCCTGCCCACAAGCCACCCCCCCCAGACACAAAAGCAAGATGGCTGACCGTGAAGCGCACTGCTCTCCCTACCTTAGGCCCTGTCTTCTCCATGTAGCCTTCCTTCAGGTAGTTCCTAGAGAGCTTGGGCACCAGCTGGGACAGAACAGATGGCGGTGAGACCCACCCTGTGTCATCCCCTAGACTGCACACAGCATGACGTGGTCTCCTGCAGCTGGGTCCCAACCCCAGAAAGAAGCACTATAGTCAACCCTGCTGCCTTTCTAAGGGGCCTGTTGATGCCTTTGTCCTGTGACCCACCCCAGATGGTCACCTCCCTCCCCACACCCCTACCCAGCAGAGTGACTTTGGGACAGCCACTCACATCTGCATCACTGGCTCCTGGGAACGCGACCTGCAGGTAGTGGAAGCGGGCTGCTCGAAGTGCATTGAACCAGTCCACGATTTCCTGAGGGCCGAGGTTGCAGTGAGTGGCAGCTCCCAGGCCTCCGTCCCCTCCACAAACCTCCCTCGCCTGGGCTGGCACTCTGAGTGGCCTCACTGCAGGATGGATGGACCCTCCACTGCCTACCCCCCCATCCCCGCATTGTGCCAAGATGGGACAGTCTGGTGACCATGATCAGGGAGCGGGCTGAGGCAAGGGACTGAGTGGGGTTGACATCTGAGCTCTGTAAGTCACAGCTATCTCTCTGTGCCCAGCTTTCTGTCATGGCTCAGATCCCAGCTGGCCGCCTCCCAGATCCTGCACACATCTGGGGTCTCCAAGTCCTAGCAGGGGTTGACAGTGGCCTGGAGCTATGACTATGGTCCTGCCTTGCTGCCACTCCACAGGGACTCCAACCTGCCTCACTCAGAACCTGGTGCTTCTGGTAAAATCCACATTACTGCCAACACCAGAATGACAGAGCCCAGTGTGTGTCACCTGCATCTTCTCCCTGGGCATGGCCTATTGGCCTTCTCTGCAGCCCAGGGCACTGCTGACATGTTACCACTCACAACTGGCCCTACTCACTTCCTCTTTACCCCCTCCCACCTGTGAAAGAAGTTGACTGACCTTCTCCATGATAGTCTCCCCTCTCTCCTCCCCTCCCTGAGCTGTCCACCCCATGCTGTGGGACAGACCTGAAGCCTGTTGCCGACCACCCGCACAATGCTTGCAATGGCTCACACTTACCCCAGCATCAGCCTTCCCAAACCCTTGGCTTTGGGGAAGCAGCCTTCTCCCTGCAGGTGACCCAAGGCACCAGGAACTCAGCCTTGGGCCTGTCCATTGTTCCCACCTACCCTACCAAGCCCTCGGCTCCTTCTCCTTCCCGCCGCTCTCCCTTCCCAGTTCAGATTGGATTCTGGGCTAGGTCGATGGTTGAGTCAGTAAAACATGTACTTTGCAAGCAGGAGAATCTAAGTTTAAAGCCTGGTGTAGAGACCTGAGCTTGTAATCCCAGCACTGGGGAGGAGGAGATAGGAGATCTCCTGGGACTTGACACCCAGCCAACCTAGTTTAACCATGTAAATTCAGGCCAATAGGAGACCTTGTATCAAAAAAAAAAAAAAAAAAAAAAAAAAAAAGGTAGAACTAGGCAGATGGCTGGGTAGGTAAGGTGTTGACTACAAAAGCATGTGGGACTGAGTTTGAATCCCCAGAACCCATGTAAAGCCGGCTACAGTAGAAACAGAGTCTAATCCCAATGCAAGTGGGAGGACGAGCCACCCTGGCTTGGACAGTGGTGAGCAACAGATATCCCATCTCAAATGAGGTGGAACGAGGACTCATACCCAAGGTTGTCCTCTGACCTCCACATGCAGCAAGCGGCACGTGTGTGCCTGCACATACACACACTGTACACATACACACACACACACACACACACACACATACACACACACACGGCTGTAAAACCTAGGGCCTGACACTCTCCCCACAGCACCCGAGAACCTGTACCCAGGTGGGACCCCATTCCTCCTGCCCCAGGTCCCTTGCACATTCCCTCTGCTCTCTGGAACAGTATCTTCCCCGCCCACGGATGTCTGTGCCCTCCCCCAGAGTGCTCAAGGGTGAAGCCACTTGAGACGCCCCCATCCCTTTCTCTTGAGACAGGGTCTCACTGAATATCCCTGGCTGGCCTGAGATTTACTTTGTAGGCTACTAGGGTGCCCTATAAACTCATAGAGATCTGCCTGCCTCTGCTCCCCCACCCACCAAGTGCTAAATCAAAGACAAGTGCCACTATGTCCTGCCTATGGTTGAGAGATGTTTATTAAAAACCTAAATCCACAAGACACAGAGAACAGCCATGGGCTGGAAGCTAGCCAGCAGATGAGCTGGGATGAGTGGGTAGGAGCCCCAGGATAGCTACATGCCAGCTGCACATGAGATGAAATGTATCTGGGCCCAATTGGCCCCATCTTGGTCCCTCAGGGCCTCAGGTGGCTTCCCTATAATCTTGGCGACAGGATCCCCAGAGCAAGCCAGCTGCTAGCCGAATCATTGAGCCCTGGGTTCAACTGAGAAAACTTTCCTCAATGAATTAGGTGGTGAGTGATTGAGAAAGACTCTCAGCATGAAGCCTGGGCCACTATGTGAATGCGTGCACACCTGCACGCCCGTGTACCCACACACATGGAAAAAGCATACACATGCCACAAAGACATGCCAAAAAAAAAAAAGGAATAAAAGAAGAAGTGTAGAGAAAGATGAATGAGCTAAAGAAATCTCAGCATCAACATCTGAAAGACAACGCTTCCAGAAAGAAGACAGGAAAGAAATCATTAAAGAAAATAGCCACTGGCCTTGTGGACGAGAGTCACTAGATAAGAAAGCAGAGGCCGCCAAGCTGGGAAATCCTAACCTGAACTCTCCTTCTAGCCAAAGTGCAGTGGCAAAAGATCAAATTCCAGAGAGAGGGAGAGGAGGGGGAGGGGGAGGGGAGGG
>JANHMN010000023.1:888104-906683 GCA_030674055.1 Rhabdomys pumilio
GAGCCCCTGCCTAGAATCCCCCAGTGAGGGGCTGGGGTGTGGCTCAGGATTTATCTAGCATTCATGGGTTCCAGTCCTGAAAAGGAGAGGGGGTGGAAGATGGAAATCAGACTGCTCAGAGCCACCTTGAGGCCCCCCTGCCCTATGGGAAGTATGAGAGGCACAGCTAAGAGGAAGAGGCCACAGTAAGAGCAGGTTGGATGTGATAGAGACATTTGGGGACCTGAGCACAGAGCAGTTCCAGGTTCCCTGGGTCCCCAGGGGCTCCCAGTGGCTTTCTTACTGCCTTGCCAGGTCCTTGAGTGTGGAGACTGTGGCTCTGAGCCTCACTCGATTTTCTGGACACAACCTTGAGGTGACATGGCCTATGAGGGTGGGTGGAGGAAGGAGAGATCCTGACTGTGTTCCCACACACTAATTTCCATCGCTAGCGGCTCACAGTGCAAAGCTCTTTAAAGAAAGGGAACAGGCCTGGAAGGCAGTGCCTATAATGCCAGCTTCTCAAAACCCAGAACCCGCCTTCCAAAAGAGTGAGTAAGTGTGGGGCCCCTGAGCAGCTGGGATCCCGTCCCCTGGGAGGTCCTGTCTATGAGTCCTTCTGTAGTGTTGCTGGGAGTATGGGGCACAAGATAATGGGGAAGCCCGAGTCGGGGAGACTGCTCACAGCACTATTTCTCCTTAAACCCCATTAGATGCTAGTGTCCAGCTCCAGGCAAAGGTCAGCAGCAGAAAGCATTGTCACAATGCCACCTCCTGCCACTCCCTAGCTGGTGGTGCTGGCCCTCCAGCATTTTAGCTCAGAGCGCATGCCCGAGGACGCTGTAAACACAGGACTCCCAATAGGAGTGCAGACACCTTTCCCTGGTCTGCTCTACCCATACCTCTTCCTTCTACTCCCTGGTCCCTTAGGCTCCTCACTGCTGAATTCTGCCTCCCCACTCTGCCATGGTAACAGACTCATCTGGAGCAGCCCACACCTCCATCCCTTGCCCAGGTGGCAGCTGAGGATGCCCTACCCCATTCACGCTCAGCTGGGTAGCTGAGAGGAGAGGTGCACACAGTAGCTGGCCTCACAAGTGAGCTACATGTTGACAGGTCAGGCGTAAAGTACCAAACAGCCGTGGCTCAACTGTGTCTACAGAGCCCAGTGGGATCAGCTGGCTTATGACCCGCTGACAGGTGTCCTGAAACTTCCAGGAGGCTGTGCTACTGCTGTGCCATAGTGTATGCTTTTCTGTGTGCGTGTGTGTGTGTGCGTGTGTATGTGTGTTGATGTGTGTATGTGCATGTGTGGGTATGTTGATGTGTGTATGTTGATGTGTGCTTGTGTGCATGTATTGATGTGTGTGTATGTATGGGTATGTTGATGTGTGTATGTGTGTGTGTATGTGCATGTGCTTGTGTATGTATGTTGATGTGTGTATGTGTGTGTACATGCATGTGCGTGTGTGCGTGTGCGTCTGTGTGCATGTGTGTGTGCATGTATGTATGTGTGTGTATGTGCATGTGCTTGTGTGTGTGTTGATGTGTGTGTATGTGTGGGTATGTTGATGTGTGTGTGTTGATGTGTGTATGTGTGTGTGTGTATATGTATGTGTGTATGTGCATGTGCTTGTGTGTGTATATGTGTGTGTGTGTATATGTATGTGTGTATATGCATGTGCTTGTGTGTGCCTACACATATAAAGGCCAGAGGACAACCTCAGGTGTCTCCTATGTTCCACTTTAATTTTTCACATGTGTTTCCTGTGTATTCGTGATGAAGGGAGTATGGGTGTGTGGCATCTTGCATGTCCCATGGCACATGTGTGGAGGTCAGAGGACAACTTGTGGGAGCAGCTTCTCTTCTCCCAAGGATCAAGTCTATTCTTAGTGGTGAATACCATTATTCACTGACCCATCCTTCCAATACTGCTACCTTATCGTCTGTCTGTCTGTCGTCTGTCAGTCTGTCTATTTATTTTCTGAAAGGTTTTTACTGTGTAATTCTGTCTGGCCTAGAACTCAGTATGTAGACCAGGCTGGCCTTGAACTCACAAAAATCTACCTGCCCCTGCTTCTGCCTCCTAAGCACTGAGGCTGTGGGTGTGTGCCACTATGCCTGACTTTATTATTTTTTGATAGGGCCTCTCATTGGCCTGTAGTTCACTGAGGACTCTAGGCTGGTGGATGGTAAGCCCCAGGAATCCTGTCTCAGCACTGGTGTTATAGGACCCTGCTTTAAAACAGTGTGTGTGTGTGTGTGTGTGTGTGTGTGTGTGTGTGTGTATAGGTACCTATAGAGTCCAGAAGAGAGGGGTTTTTTTTTTTTGGTTTTTCGAGACAGGGTTTCTCTGTATAACCCTGGCTGTCCTGGAACTCATTCTGTAGACCAGGCTGGCCTCGAACTCAGAAATCCCCTGCCTCTGCCTCCCAAGAGCTGGGATTAAAGGCATGCGCCACCACCGCCCGGCCAGAAGAGAGTTTTAGATCCCCAGAAGCTGGCAGCTGGCAGCCACACAATGTGGGTGCTGGGAATTGAACTCTGGTCCTCTGAAAGAACAAGTGCTCTTAACCACTAAGTCAGGCCTTTTTTTTTTTTTTTTTTTTTTTTTAAAGTGGAATCTGGGGGATCAAATTCATGTCCTCACTCTTGGAAGGGAAACACTTTTTGGCTGAGCCATCTCTCTACCACACCCAGTTCTAACAGGATTCTGAGTGGACTTAGCCTAGGGAGACCCTGAGTGACCATGATGTCATCATCTCTTGAGTTCTATATGTGACCTGGAGATTCCCAGACCCTCACTGACCTAAGTGCTTGACACTGAGACTTAAACACCTGCAGGATGCTTGCTAGTCCTCGAGCCTGCCTTGCTTTCTGTGGCCTGCATACAATTCACTTCTCGAATCCAGATCTTTATTCTGCCAGGACCAGCCCAGTTCCAGGGGCAAGCATGTGGCCTGAACACCCCGACTCCCCAATCATCATGACAGGCAAACACATAATCAGACCAGTGTGACCAATGAGACAACAGCCCCTAATCTATATCCTCTGCTTACCCCAGCCTCCAAGCTCTTGGGAACAAGAGGTCAAATTTGGGCCAGTTAGAGTAAAGCTGTCCCCAGAGAGCTCAGACGTTAACCCAGAAAAGCAGAATCAGAATGCAGAGACAGTGAAGTCTCTGACATCTCCACTTAGACACCTAGACAAAGCCATGTCTGCTGCACTTATGTGAATCCATCCACGGCCGGTTTTTCACACCCCTGATTAAAAGCAGAGGGTACAGATAACGGCAGAGGCAATATATTCAGCCACATTTCCACCTCCGACATTAGGTTATATACTTTGTTATAAATGGCTCAAGTGGGAGTGTGCCTTTAATCTCAGCACTCAGGAGGCAGAAGCAGGCAGAAATCTCTGAGTTTCAGGCCAGCCAAGACTATACAGTGGGATTCCATCTCAAAACAAACAAATTAAATCAATCAATCAGGTGTTTGCGACGAAGAGGAAGCATGTGGGTCAGGGCTCTGAGTCTGACAGGTGCCTGTTCCCTTCCACAGACCCTACAGTGTCCCTGGGTGTGGTGAAGGCACTGGTGTCTGAGGTAAAGGGACACAGAATCCCAGCTGAGCAATGAGTGGGTTGGGAGTGAGGCAGGAGAGGGGAGCCTGGTCCAACGCTCTGTGGTGAGGGGTGGGGAAGAATCCCGCTGCCACACACAGCATCCCCCTTGGCCTTACTACCGGGAAGCCAGTCAGGATCCTCCTCTGGAGCAAGGAAGGGCAAGCAGCCTTTGGATGGACCAGTATGGAGAGGGAAGGGGAACACTCCCAGCTAGCCCTGCTCACAATTGACACAAGGACAAAACCAAACAGAACATTGGAGAGGTGGCTGAGTGACTGTGTGAGGGGTGGGAGAGACACTGAGGCAGCAGGCAATCGGACTCCACTTGTACACAGCCTCTGCCTTCTCTCCAACAGAGGCAGACAGTCATCCGTTTCTACGAAGGACGGATTTTCAGTACCATTATGAAGCGCGTGCAGTATGACAGAATCCACACCTTTAGTTCTAGACCATTCTGGTCCCCGCAGAAAGGAGCTTGTGTCAGCACAGAACCGTCAAACCTGTCATTCTTGCAGCATGACACTTCTCCACCTGTCTCCATGATTGACTCTGCTCTGCTGGGATGGGGCTGTAACATTTCTCCCCTCCTAGACGACAGCCATCAATGTACCTCTGCCTCATGCCTACACAGGAGTTCCACTGTAGACATCCATGCTCTGGGCTCTGCTGCTGTCCCCAGCTGCTTCCTCTGTGGTGGGCACTGCTGTGACTCACAGCAGCTTCTTGCCCATACACCAGATGGACATAGATTCTGCAAGCAGGGAGCCATGTGTGCATCAAAGTTCTCTGGGATGGACAGTCCTGGGTGTCAACTTGACTACATCTGAAACTAGCCTAATCTCAAGCTGCTAAGTAAACGGGTCGGGGATTTTTCTTGATTGGGTCATTCAAGGTCAGAAGACCCACGCTATATCCGCATCCTTTGAGGTAGGAAGATCACCTTCAATCTGGGCCACACCTTCTGCTGGCAGCCTGAGTCAAGGACACGGAGGAAGGAAGCTTGCTCTCTCTCTTTGCCTGCTTGCTCTCACCCTTCCTGATAAGTCCATGCCTTCGCTGGCACTAGAGCCTTCTCCTTTAGGATTCTGGTGTACACTGAAGGCCAGCTGAGACATCCAGCCTCCAGGACAAGCAACTACTGGATTCTTGGATTTCTGTTAGTAGACAGCCAGTGTTGGACTAGCTGAACCACAGTTTGTAAGCCATTCTAATAAATGCCCTTTATATTTATAGAGACTCGTCCCAACAGTTCTGTTCCTCTAGAGACCCCTGAATAATACAGTGCCCGTACCAGGTTTGAGGTCCCACATGCCAATGGGGCTCCTTGTGCACAGTGAGGCACAGCAGAGCAATGCCAGTTGCCAAATGAATGGTTCTTCTCAGCCAGCCCTAACCTGTGAGCCACAGAAAATAAAGTGGCTGTGCTGGCCCTATGTCAGGGCAGAGCCACGGAACCAACCTGCCTCTGAAACTCAATATCTACTCATCCAGAAAAAGGCCAGGGAGATAAGTTTCAGAGAGTACCTCTGTTATGGTGAAGTGGTCTGAATGAAAATGGCCCCCTACGGACTCACAGGGAGTGGCACTATTAGGAGGTGTGGCCTCAGTGAGGGAAGTGTGTCACTGTGGGGGTGGGCTTTGAGGTTTCAGAAGCTCAAGTCAGGCTTCCTGCTACCTGCAGATCCAGTTGTAGGATTCTCAGCTACTTCTCCAGCACCATGTCTGCCTGCATGCTGCCATGCTTCCTGCCATGATGATAATGGACTAAACCTCTGAAACTGTAAGCCAGCCCCAATTAAATGTCTTCCTTTGTAAGTGTTGCCACGGTCATAGAGTCTCCTCACAGCAATAAATTTCTAACTAAGGCAGAAGGGGACTACTTCAGACTTTTAGAGCTGTCCAGGGAGTCATAGCTCAGGCCCCAGGTCTAATACCCACCACGTACCAAATATATAAGCATCAAGATGCCCAGGCAACCCAGGCTGGAGGTTCCACGGAAGTATACAAGACACATACTTAATAAATAAGACAGTACTAGCCAACAGCCCATCAACGGAGCTGAGCCAGTGATAAGGAGATGAAGTCCAGAACTCTCAGGTGATCCTGTCCTCTGCAGCATGGCCCCATCAGCCCCTCTCCACAAAGCCCCAGAGCATACTGGAATCCTCAACATCAGGCAGGCCCAGGGGAGGCAGTGGCCACTGACCTGGCTGCCTCCTCTGTCAGTGCGGGTGCTGGCCTACAATAGTCCCTTTCAGCTCCCCAACATAATCTCATAGCCCTCCTGAGGCCTGAAGGGGAGAGGATGATCCCAGGCCCCTGCAAAAGGATATTACCACAGGTTGGAAACATTGAGTCAGCCTGAGAGACTGGGAAGGGCACAGCTCACCTGTAGAGTACGGCTCCTGCTTCTCCACATGAACGAATTCTTGCCTCTCATACTTGGCACGGATCCACTGCTCACGTAAGAGTCTAAAAAAAGAGAGGGGACTCAGATGACTATCTAGACCCCAAGTTCTATACAGAGAGCCACATGGTCCCAGCTACCCCTAATAACCAACATTCAGGAGCCAGAGGTAAGCATGGTGGCTTCTTGGGTCCACATTGGATGCTCTCCATTTATTCTCAGGAGTCCCTGCTGTAATGAAACACCATGAGCAAAAGCAGCTTAGGGAGGAAAGGATTTATTTGGCTTATGCTTCTATATTACTGTTCATCATTGGTGGAATTTAGGACAGGAACTCAAGCATGGCAGGAACCTAGAGCCAAGAGCTGATGCAGAGGCCATGGAGAGGTGCTGCTTACTGGCTTGTTCCTCATAGCTTGCTTGGCCTGCTTTCTTACAGAACCCAGGACCTCCTCAACCCCCCAGCCAAGGGGTGGCCTCACCTACAATGGGCTGGTCTTCTCCAGTCAATCACTAAGAAAATGCCCTATAGGCTTGCCTGGTCTCAAGAGGATTCTTCCTCTTGCATGACTCTAGTCTGTGTCAAAGTGACATAAAGAACAGGCTGGCACATCAAATAAACCCCTTTCTCCCATAAGTTGTTTTCTATCGGGGTATTTTTAACACAGCAACAGAAATGAAACTGGGATGCCACGTGACCCCCTGTGGTTTTGGCCACATCTCCACCTTCCCAAGCCTTAGGTCCTGTGTGGGACTTCCCGCTGACAAGCTCTGCTGGATATCCCCTTCCAGAAGCCTCAAGTGCGGTGACTCTGACAATCCCTTCAGCCCTGGCCCCTCACAGTGTCACTCTGGCTTTGTGAATGTAAGTTTCCAAGCCCATAGTACCACCATCTTGGCCTTCCTGGGTAGAAGGATGGCTCAGACCCATCTCCTGACATCACTGCCTTTCACTAACCTTGCTAGTCAGGCCTTGAAATGGTTTCCCAGCCAATACAAGGGTAGTAGGTCTCAGAAACACAAGGCTGGGGAGATGGCTCAATAGGCAAAGCACTTGCCTTGTAAGCATGAGTTCAAGCCCCAGTACCCACCTTAAAAAGTCAAGTGTATGCCTATAATGTCAGTACAAGGAATTAGATGATGGGGGTGCCATCGTGCCCTACCCAGTCAGTCCAGTAGAATTGTTGATTCTAGGCCCAGCAAGAAAAATAATGTGGACAGTCCCTGAGAAATGGTGTCCAAGGTTGTCCTCTGGCTTCTATACACGCTTGTGCGCGCGTGTGTGTGCGCACGCGCGCGCGCACACACACACACACACACACACACACACACACACACATATGCAGATATACATGTGACTAGTGGATGTCCCTGAAGTCTTAGAGGAAGCTGTGGGATGAGGGAAAGTGAGCCAGAGACATGGTTCAAACACCAGGGCCATGATGGCCTTTCCCTGTCCCTAAAGCACTGATCAACTAGGCTACAACCAAGAGACCCTAAACAAACACAGTTATAGGGCTCGAGCCCTCTTCCACAATGTCGCCATCTTGCCTGTTCATATCTGTACAGGTCCGAAGATGCCTGTCTTCAAGGGTACTATGAGTCAGGACGATGCGGCTTTGGTGACATCAGTAGGCCCCCCTGTGTGCTTGTGGCCTAGAAGGAGGCAGCTCCTTTCCTGGTTGAGAAATTCTTTGGGAATGTGTCTACAAATACCCACTGTGAGATCTCAGTGACCATAATTACTATGACCCTGCCTGAGTCATGAGGCCTTAACCCAAGGCCTTCCATATTAGGAGACTCCATGTGTTGGATACCCCACATGTTATATACGCTGAGATAGGCCAACACAAATACCCCTCATGGCTATGAGGAAGTGAGGTTGGTACAGCGTGGGGAGGGTCAGAGTGGAGCCCTGGTCCCAAGAGGCCCAAGGTCCCCTGTCCCAGCTATTGAGCCCTCCGTATCCAGGAAGATCACAACGCCAGAGGCTGCAGAGGCCTCACCATCACTCTTTGGTACCCCAGGACCATGATACATCCTTGGTGGCTGCTGTATCTGGATCCAGAGGCAAGAGAGGGCATGACAGATACATGACACTGTGCCTGTGGTGGTTTGAATGAAAATGATCACCATAGGCTCCTATGTGTGAATATTTGGTCCTCAGCTGATGGAACTGTTTGGAAAGGATTGGGAGGTGTGGCCTTGCTAGAAGAGGTATGATATTAGGGCTTTGAGGTTTCAAAAAAACTCAGGCTCTTCCCAGTTTGCTCTCTGCCTCCTGCTTACAGATTAAGATGTGAGCTTTCAGTTGCTGCTCCAGCTGACTTCTGCTGCACCTTGGCTCTGCCATCATAAACTCTAACCCTCTGAAATGAGCCCAATTAAAATTGTTTTAAATAAGTTCCTTTTATCATAGTGTTTTATCACAGCAATAGAAAAGAAGCTAAGACAGAAGTTGGTACCAGGGAGTGGGCTACTGCTGTGACAGACTGAATCAAGTAGGATTTGGAGGAGGGATGTGGAAAACGTCGGGACTTTGGACTGGGAAAGCTGTTAAGGGTTATAAGCAGAGCTTATTGGGCCATCCTAGTTGGAGCTTGGAAGACAGTAGTGCTGAGAGCTATGTGGACTGTAGAGGTCCAGCTCAGGAGGTTTCAGGTGGGGGTAGGGGGGCAGGGCAGGATTAGCAACTGACCTAGAGAGCATTCGTGTGATATTTTTGGCAAAGAATTTGGGTATCTTCTGCCCTTGCCCTAAGAATTTGCATGAAGATAAATTGAAAAATAATGGATTGATTTCTTTGGCAGAAGAGACACCTAACAGAAACTCCATCAAGGGGTTATTAGTAATAACACTTATGCAGGCCATAATGAAAAGGAGCAAGTGGGGCAAAAAGAAATATAAAATGCGCAGAGAAAGAGCACCAGGAAATTAATGTTGGAGCTCGTGGTTGTACAGAGAGAGATGAAGGGGTTAAGGAGAGACCCTGATCTTCATTTCAGTAAAGGGAGAGGCACCCTCATGGCAAGACCCCAACCCAGCTAAGCTCCCAACTTGTGAAGGGAAAGGGCCTCAGGAACTCTCTGCTTCTAAAAAACAACAATAAATAAAACAGGATGCAAATGTTACTCGAAGGGAGCCAGGGTGCACCCCAAGCAGCTGAACCCAGCAGCGGTTTTGCTGTGTGGCTCTGGCTTTAGGAGCCAGAAGGATACATTAGTAAAGGAGTCGAAATCTTCTTCCACAGTTAAGGAAAGCTACTGAGGCCAGGAGTGTGTCAGAGGAGTCACCGCATGAGGCCCCGAGAGGCCATCATGAGAAACTGTGCAAATAAAGCCTGGGTTGTGTTGAAGACCCTGAGATGCTGGAGACTCCAGAGTTGTGCGATACCTCCAAAGAAAGGGAGTGGAGGCGGCCCAAGAGACAGACCCGTGTGGTGGCCAGCAAACCTGGTAAAGAAGTGGCTAAGCCCTTTGACATTAGACATGGATCTACAGGATGTGAAGTTTACCCTGCTCTGTTTCAGTCTTGCTTTGGGCCATTATTTCCTCACGATGCCCCAGTTCCTCCCTTTTTGGAATGGAAATGTATACTCTGTCCCATTGTGTGTTGGAAGTGTGTGATTTGCTTTTGATTTTATAGAGGGTTACAGTTAAGAGACTGCCGTGAGTCTCAGAACTGGACTTTGAACTTTAAAAATGTTGTTAAGACTGTAAAAGGCTATGGGGATTTTTGAGCCTGGACTAAAGCCATTTTGTATTATGATATAGTCAGGAGCCAGGGGAGTGGTGAGGGAACAGACCTTGGTGGTCTGAGTGAGAGTGGCCCCCATAGGCTCCCATGTTTGAATGCTTTGTCCCTAGTTGGAGGAATTGCTTGTGGATCAAGATGTAAGCTCATAATTGCTATTTCAGTGTCTTCGCCCTGTCCGAAACTCTAACCCTCTGAAACCGTGAACTTAATTAAACTCTTTCTTCTATAAATTGCCTTGGTCATGGCCTTCTCTCACAGCAACAGAAAAGTAACAAGCCGGGCAGTGGTGCACGCCTTTAATCCCAGCACTTGGGAGGCAGAGGCAAGTGGATTTCTTAGTTCGAGGCCAGCCTGGTCTACAGAGTGAGTTCCAGGGCAGCCTGGGCTACACAGAGAAACCCTGTCTCAAAAACAAAACAAAAATAAAAACAAAAAAAAAAAAAAAGAAAGAAAGAAAGAAAGAAAGAAAGAAAAGCAACTAATCCAACCCCCCAGGGTACATGTCCAGGAGGGGACAAAGACTTACTTCCCTGCTAAGGCTGCCCTGCTCAGAGCCCTAGGGCGTGTCTCCTCGCACCAGAGGCTCCCAGCTGCTAGCAACCCCTGGGAGACACTCACATCCCTGGGAGACACTCACATCCCTGGGAGACACTCACATTCCTGGGACAGATCCTTTCTTATTCTGGGAACTCAGTGAGGGGAGGTCTCCCCCATAGCCTCATCCCTACCGTCCCAGGCTGGCCAACCTGTGTTAATACCAAGGCAGGATTACAACCAAACTCCAGGTCTTGTGCTATGGTCTTGAACCCCAGAACGCTTGAATCAGCCTCACTTGGAAACAGATTAAACAAGTCAAATCAAAGAGAGGCCATCTTTTGGCCTAGGCCCCAGTGCAGTACAACTGGTGACTTGGTCACCCACAGAGAGACCACCCTGTGAGAGCTCAGAAGTACAGCCTAGCCGGGAGCAGCTATCGGAGGAACTGACCTGGGCCTCAGGCTTGCAGCTGAAGGATTTGTAATATTTGAGGCACTCAGTATCAGACCCAGCTTGCTCGGCCAGCGCTCAGCCACAGCGGCGTCTCTGGGTCCCTGTTACTCTTCACCTCCACAGATCTAGTTTGGGTGTTCGAGGAAGCTGCGGCCGAGCACTGTCTGGAGCCTGGGGGGCACAGTTGGGGAACCCTAGGATTTCTCGGGGCTACTGGGTTCCCCCAGTGTGCAGCTCCATCTCAGACTACACAGGGAGAGGGTCTAGGAATGTGCCTGCTGACAGAGATCCGAACCGGAGAGCATAGAGAGAAGTCACAGCTAGCATGTCTCCAAGGATGACCCTCTAGCTGAGCTCCTGGTTCCCAGCCTCGGGAAGGTGGACTGGGGAGATTTCCTTGAGCACAGCTGTACCTCTGACCCAGCTTATCAGGAATACTGTTTCGAGGTACAGAATAGCCCCCTCCCAGGCCTTCCCCAGGAAGGCCTGGCCCAGGAAAGGGTCCTTCCTTTGAAACTCCCATTAGCTGAAGACCATACAGCTTGACACCTGCATCTCCTGAACAATGTTAGATGCAACTCTATCTCCAGAGACTCAAAGGGCTACAGGCCATAGCAAACACCATGCGTCTTCCTGAATTGAGAGGAGGCAGACCAAGGCTGTGGCTGGGACACTCTGACTGCCCACAACCTGCTCTGACAGGCCCTACCGAGTGCTACATAGAGAAGTGAGGGCTTCATGCCAGTACCTGGCACTGCCTCAATTACCCAGAGTTCCACAGTTCGTGGGCTTCTCCACTCTAGCCTTCAGCACTCGGTGTCACACACTATCCTCAGTAGCAATCCGTGGACAAATGTCCCCGACTCCATCACTGTGTGAGCCCCACAGTTCACACCCAGTCTCCCCTACCCCACAAAGACCCTTGACCCACGCAGACTTTGCATTGGGACACGCAGCTACCCATCACAACACACACGTCACACATTCACACGCATCACATGCCACAGAGGCCTCTTCTCGCAGCACCCACAATCTGTACGTGGACTCACATACCACCGTAGGGAAGTGGTATCAAGATCCAAGAGACCTTAGTCTAGGATGCCCACTCAGCGGAGAGGGCCTGGTGGCCAGCACCATATAGAAAGATTTGTCTGGTGCCCTTCTTGTGGCAGTGTGGACCATTTCAGTCCAGGCCAGGAAGTGCCGGCAACAGAAATGCAAATGACCCTGACCACAGAGCAGTTGGTGACAAAAAAAACCACATCTCAGAATAGCTGGTTACAGCATGGGCTTCTGACATGTGCTGAGAGCCTAGCAGGTTGGGGGCAGATCCCTGTAGGTGAGGGTTAGGTCGCCCCCGTCTCCGCTTCCCGGAGCATGTAAGCGTGAATCATGGAGTAGAATAGTAGAGCCTGAGGCTCAGCAGTGGCTCCGTCTTCTCTCTCATGAGACTCTGAGTCTGAGAGTCAGGGGCCTGCCATAGACGAGTGTAGTGGTGGGGCAGAAACGCACAGATAAGGTTGCCTGGTGCCTAGTGCACCCAGCTTCTCTTCCACACAACAGTCCCAACTGGCCCCAGGGCCTCAAGCCTTTTCCTCCCCTTCCTCCCTCTCCCTTCCCCTCCCCCTTCTTGTACACTCCCACATCCTCCTCCTCTTCCTTCCTTTTCTCTCCTTCCTTCCCTCCCCTCTCTCCTCACGGGCCTCCTTCTTCCCTCTCTTTCCTCCCACCCCCGCCCCTCTCCTACACCCCTGCCTCCTCCTTTTCTCCTTCCTTCCCTCTACTCCTCTTCCTTTCTCTTCACACCCCTGCTCCCTCCTCTTCTCTCCTTTCCTCCTCTTCCTCCTCTCCCTCCTCCCCCTCCTCCTCCACTCCACATCTTCTTCCCTCCCTTCTTCCTTCTAAGTCACCTGTTCCCCAGACACACCCCAGCCTCTCCTCTACAATCAGATCAGGACTGTGACCTCCCCTCCCTCTCCTATTCCCAGACAGCTTCTTCTCTTCTCTCCTCCCCTGCTCCCTTCCTCCTAAAGATTCAAGGAGATCCCCTCCCCTCTCACTGTCCCAGGTTAGACCCTGCAAAAGCTAGCATAGGAATGCCAACACCTAGGGCAGCTACTGAACCCACCAGCTCCTCCAGGGGGATATGGAGAGGTGGGGCACAAGCTGCTGTGACTCCCAAAGTCAGGGCTGCAGAGGTGACCCTGGGAACCTGCCTGGGGAGCAGCAGCCTCCCTCCCGTGCCAGGTGTTTGGAGGTTCCTCTACTGGGCTGTTGGGTAGGTCACGCTAGGACCTTGGGTTTACCAAGTGAGTCAATCCAAGAAAAACGCTGAGCAAACATGAACCTGGGTGGGGCCCAGGTGGAGCCAGAACTAAACCGCACCAGGCTTGGGAATGGGGGGCAGAGGTGGGGTGCAGAGGGAGAGGGAGCAGTACTCCGGAGTGGGGTCAGGCCAGGTCCTCATCCTGTTTCTATGAAAGAGAAAGCTACTCCTGGAAAGCTCCAGAAGGGCAAGCAGCTTGCACAGTCGTGCAGCTGCCTCGGGGCTGGCCTCTCTCTGACCCAAGGCAGGGTGGCTTCTGTCTGCCCACAGAATGGGGATTTCCAGTGTGGATCCCTGCCCCCCATGTCCTCCAGGAGCTCTCTTAACCCCTCTGGGACTCAGAGCCTCTTATCAGGAGCTATGGTGGGTGGACTGACGACCCTGTGTCCACCGGGTCTCTATGACAGCACACGAGTCATCTGAGCAGTGGGTATGACTGACTTCTGCCCCATTCTTCTTAGAGAAGAAGTGAACTAAGATGCTCTGCCGGGGAAAGGCAGACAAGGAAGGCGAGGCCCAGAGACTATCCAGGAGCTGAAAGGAGAGACATAGCCAGTGTGGAAGTCAGAACCCAGGCCAGATGGGCCTCATGAACAGAGCTGCTCCTGTGGCTAGGCTCTGCCACTCTGCCTTATCTCCTGAACGCTCAGGGGTGGCTGTCTGTGTCAGGCACCCAGAAGATAGACGTGGTGGGATGCCCTGCCCTACCCTACTCTGTCTGCCCTTCAGGAACCCTGAGACCACTAAGAAAGTCAGTAGAGCATCTAAGGACTGAATCTAAAGGCCCCCAGCTCAGCAGGACTGAAAGGTGCCACACAGGACCAAGACAGGGAGCCAGACAGAGCTGGAAGGGGGTCCCATGGGGGTGTATCCCAGACAAAGGCCAAGAGGGATCCAGATCCCCCACTCTCTGCTACACATGCCAGGAGGAAGGGGCTTGCACAGAGAGCTAGGGCTGGGATCTTGGGAGAGAGGGAGGGAAAGACCAAGTCCATAGTTGTCACTGGCTTATTGTGACTGTCCCTGCTAGCTTGGAAGATGGGTAAACTGAGGCTGAGAGAAAGTAGGTAACTAGTCCCTTTGTCCCTCTTCCTGTAATTTCTTGATACCAGGTGGCTGGTCCCGTCAGGCAGCTTCCCACATCTTCCACTAGGGGCATCCAAGAGCCCAAGATCCACTTAAGACCCCGAGAAGGGACCTTGATAGCGCCCAGTGCATCCAGGTCCACCCAGAAGCTACAAGCAGTAAAACCAGGATGGGGGTTCACACTGGTTTCTAGTACTCAGGAGGCTGAGGCAAGAGGAGTTACAGGCTAGCGTAGGCTACCTGCAGATCAAGACCCTTCCATAAAGGAAAAACAAACAGATAGATAGATAGATAGATAGATAGATAGATAGATAGATAGATAGATAGATGATAGATAGATAGATAGATAGATAAATGATAGATAGATACATAGACAGACAGACAGATACATTCATACATACAGACATACATAAATGGATAGAGGTCAGGTCAGATGGTGAAGATAGCCAAGGCCCTTCTCACTGGGCCCCTCAGAACCTATCCCATAGTTCCCCAAATACTCAAAGTCTCAGCCCCATCTGAGTGCCCCATAGGCCCGCCCAGTGCCACCCAGGGCCAGGCCCAGTGCTGTTTACCAGCTCCCTGACAGAGGCCTTTGTGTACTCACTGGCAGTCGGAAAACGTGGGCCGGTAGTAGAAGGGTGGTACTTTGGACTCAAATGTGGCTCTGGCAGCCTCGTTCCCATGAGATGTCATGAACTGCAAGAGAGAGGAGCAGGTTCAGAGCCAGGGACCCTCGGATCCTGGGCAGCGGTGGCTTCTGGGTAACTTCTTTAGGCCACTGCAAGGTCATCTGAGCCAAGATGCTAAGAGCTTAGCCAGGCCGTGGGATGGGTTCCTGGAACTGTCCTGTCTCAGGTACAGAGCTCCCAGGGACAGGGAAGGAGAGGATATAGAAGGAGCACCCCAAAGATAGTCCCAGAGGGGCAGTGACGTGGCTCACCGGGTTAAAATACCTTCCACAGCAACCAAACGACTCGAGTTCAATCCCTGGTCCCATGGTGGAAGAAGCAAACTAAGTCTTGAAAGTTATCCTCGGATCATCACATGCTCAGCATGGCATGTGTGAGCCTGCACTTATTCACATACTACACACGAATTTACACACGTAATAATAAAATGCACTAAATTCAGGGGCTAACAATGTGGCTCGGTGCACCCTCACACATACACATACGCACACACAAACCTACAAATATATAACTGTAGGAACATTTTAAAAGCAACTCACAGACCTGCAAGACAGCTCAGTAAGGAAAGGTGCTTGTTCTTTATTAAATTAAAAATTAAAACAACCCTCAGGGCTTGGGGCATGGCTCAGTGGTAGAGCCTCTGCCTAGAATCCCCCAGTGAGGGGCTGGAGTGTGGCTCAGTGGTAGATCCCCTGCCTAGAATCCCCCAGTGAGGGGCTGGGGTGTGGCTCAGTGGAAGAGTCCCTGCCTAGAATCCCCCAGTGAGGGGCTGGGGTGTGGCTCAGTGGTAGAGTCCCTGCCTAGAATCCCCCAGTGAAGGGCTGGGGTGTGTCTCAGTGGAAGAGTCCCTGCCTAGAATCCCCCAGTGAGGGGCTGGGGTGTGGCTCAGTGGCAGAGCCCCTGCCTAGAATCCCCCAGTGAGGGGCTGGGGTGTGGCTCAGTGGTAGAGCCCCTGCCTAGAATCCCCCAGTGAGGGGCTGGAGTGTGGCTCAGTGGTAGAGCCCCTGCCTAGAATCTCCAGTGGGGCTGGGGTGTGGCTCAGTGGTAGAGCCCCTGCCTAGAATCCCCCAGTGAGGGACTAGTGATATTAGACTCCAGGATCCATAACTAATACTGAAATTAAAAAATAAAAAAAAAACCCAACTCTCAAGGGCTATTGTGATTCAACTGTTAAAGTTCTTGTCTCACAAATGTGCTAGCCTGACCCCCTGTAAAGAAACTGATGCAGAGACATTCCCTGGTAACCCTGCAGTGGTAAGATAGCAGAGACACACGGACCGTCAGTGACCAGTTAGCCTATCCTATTGGCAAAGCTACAGGCCAACAAGAGACTTTATCACAAAGAGTGGAGGGTGCTGAGGAAGTGTGACGGCCGAGGCTGTCCTGACCTCTGCACACACTTGCACACATACACGCATATACACTAGGTAACAAGCAGTAGCTCTCTGAGTCTGCTGAGTATGCTGTAACCACAAGAAAGGCTGATCAGTTTGACTAAGCCATGATAAAAAAATTTCCATGTCAAAAACCACCATGAGTAAAACCAAGACACCCATGAAAATCTATTTTCTATGAGCCTGCTTCTTGGTTGGGTGAATTTCCTGAACAGGTCAACAAACTCCAAGAGGGTAGAAGCAGTGGAGATGGCAAGGCCACCAAGTGAGCAAAGAGCAGGCTAAGGTTAGAAAAACTCTCTCAGGTCCTTCAGCTCAAGCAGAGGAAATTCTCAACCTCCCTGGGAAGAGTGCACACACTGTCAGGTCTGCACGGGTCAGCTGGGATGAGGTGCAGCCTCCTCCACTTTCGCTGGAGCCCTCTACGGTGGGATCCGGCAAGTCTCTCACAAGCTACCAAGCTGCCTAGCCTCAGAACTTCCACCTCCACCTCAAATTTAGGTCACAAATGAGTTTCCAGAAGCACAAATGTCACACTGTGAACATAACAGTTACAGAGAGAAAGGACGGAAAGCAACCTGAGCCTGGCCGTCTTTGTACTCAGGAGGCTGAGGCAGGAGGATTCTGAGTGTGAGATTGCTCTGGGCTATAAAGAGAGACTGACTGCGTCTCAAAAATGAAAGAGAAAAAGAAGTAGGGTGTGGTGACACAGACGTAATGTCAGCACTCAGAGGTGGAGGCAGGAAGATCAGAAGGAGTTCAGGGTCATCCTTGGCTACATAGTGAGCTAGAGCCAGCCTGAGCTACATAAGACTCTTGTCTTTAACAATCAAAAAAGAGGACAAAGAAGAAAGAAAAAAGAAATAAGAAATAGAAAGGGAAAGAAAAAATAATCTAAGTGTCCAAGCAGAGACAGGAAACAAGGCCCTCATACTCTAGAGACCATGGCAGAATTCATGAAAGACAAGGCAGTCCCTGTGTGTGGGTTAAAGACACACACATGCTCACAGGCAGACATTTTCCAAAAGAGGTAGGAAGCAATGGTCCCTGGTGGCCTCTGGGGTGAGGAGGAGGTGAGAAGCCAAAGCCAGGGGAAGGGGGGCTCACACCATCAATCCTCCACTAAGCCTGGCCAGTGTGCCCCCTGCACACCAAATAGCAGGCTCAGTGGTGCTGCCGGTCATCCTGAGTACTCAGAGGTTGGGATAGAAAGACTGTAAGTACCAGGCCAGCCTGAGCTACAGGCTGGTTGTCCTGGACTTACTCTGTAGACCAGGCTGGCCTCAAATCCACAGAGATCTGCCTGCCTCTGCCTCCCGAGGGCTGATATTAAAAGCATGAACCACTGTGTCTGGCTGTTTCACTTTTTAAAAGTCAGGGTCTCCATATTGTAGCCTGACTGGCCTAGAGCTTGTTGTGTAAATAAGGCTGGCCCTGAACTCAGAGATCTGCCTGCCTATCTATCTCTGCTGGAATTAAAGGTGTACACCACCATTGTTCAATTTTGTTTGTTCGTTTGTTTTCTGTGCCCAAGACCACAGCACACATACGGAAGTCGGCACCAGCTTGCAGGAGTCAGTTCTTTCCCTCGACCATGGGTTCCAGAGACTGAACTCATACACAGAGAAACTCTGTCCTGGCTGGCCTGGAAATCATTCTGTAGACCAGGCTGGCTTCCAACTCACAGAGATCCTCCTGCCTGTGCCTCCAGAGTGCTGGGATTAAAGGCGTGTCCACCACCTTCTAGTACAGAAAAAAAAATTAAAAAGATATTATACAAAAAATCTTGAAAAGAGTAAGTCAGAAATGGTGATGTACACCCACAATCCCGCCGCTTGGGCACCAGAGACAGGAGGATTAGGAGTTCAAAAATCATACTTGGATACATAGCAAGTTCCAGGCTAGCCTGATCATGAGACTCTGTCTCTGAAACCCAACCAAGCAACTGAAGAACACTGAGAGCAGTATACAAGGCTTGCGACTGCAGAGAATGCTGGGACAGTAGGAGTGCCATCCTCTGGGAGGGCCCCGTGGTCCAAGTCCAGACTCCTCCGAGGGCCAGGGAACTGCTCTCTGGCCTAGGCTCATGTTCCCTTTCCCAGTCAGAGTCAGGCATGGCCAGAGACAACAGTATCTCACCTGTGTGTCTCTGCCAGTATTGACCCATGGAATCACTGGACCAAGGCCAGCCTGCCCTTAACACAAAGACTGAGACCCTCTAATTGGCTTCTTCTCTAGGATGGTGAAGAGGGTGACTTGGAAGATTGCCAAGTCTAACTGCCTAGAATCCCCCAGTGAGGGGCTGGGAGTGTGGCTCAGTGGTA
>JANHMN010000023.1:911039-921986 GCA_030674055.1 Rhabdomys pumilio
CAGAGGCAGAGGCAGAGGCAGAGGCAGAGGCAGAGGCAGAGGCAGAGAGGCAGATCTCTGACTCAAAATAACAACAAGACTATTTAAGTATAAAAACATGAAAGACTTAAGGATAACTGTGACGACAGATGTGAACAACAGTGTATAGAAAAGCATGAAACCCTCTGCACAGAAATTAAAGATCCGTAGTGTGAAAAGAAGCCTTATCTGGGTTAGAAAAGGCAAGACCATCAACCCATAAACTCTTGGCAAATTAATCTATGGGTTCACTGTAGTCCCCACCATATTTCCAAAGGGAATCCTAATGAAGTAAAACTTCAGAAGGGCCTAGGATTCATGTGTGAGCTCAAAAGGCAGAGACTCAGGGCTGAGGCCTGGCTCAGGGGTTCAAATGCTTGCAGTGGAAGGACGGAGGACCTGAGTGTGGGTCCTCGGGATGCACACAAAAGCCATTTGCACAATATGAGCACCTGTGATCCCCATGCTCCTGTGGGGGACATGAGACACAGAGCCAGGAGAACACCTTTGAAGCATATGGGCCAGGGGCCTAATGTGCAAATAGCAAAGAGACCTGCCACAAACAAGGGCAAAGATGAGGGGTGACACCAGAGGCTGTCCCCTGACCTCCACATGCACACTACGGCGTGTGCACATCCTCATTCACACACATAAACACACCCCATACACATGCCTACATACTGCAAATAAATAAATAAATAAATAAATAAATAAATAAATAAATAAATATTGTCAAATCATCAGAACAACCTAGAAAAGACACCAAGACAGAACCAAACACCATTTTGTTTTCAGAACTTATTACTGAATTACAATAATCAGAACAGTGTGGCACTGGCAATAGAAAGAGATAAACATTCGGGATCCCAAAGCAAGCCTGTCCTACGGTGGCATCTGAGAACTAACCGAGATAGAATCAATTAATCAGCCAAGAAGGTAGAATCTTCCCATGAGGCTGCTAGGATGAGAAGCCACCTGCAAAAATCCTTTGCTGTGATGTCACTCCAGAGAAATCACTGCAAATGCATCACAGCACGGAGTGCTGACATCATAGTTCATCTAGAGCAAGAACAAGGCTGTGCCTCTGGGTTAGTCAAAGAGCTGTTTGCTGGGCCCGTGTGTGTCTCTGTGTGTGCACAAATGCATATGCCCCTGTGAGAAGGCCAGAGCATGACATCGGGTCCTCTCTCTGTCACTGTAGCCCTTATTCTCTTGACATGGGGTCTCTCACTGAACCTGGAGCTCGGCTGGCAGCCAGCAAGCCCCAGGGATCCTCCTGTCTCCCCACCACCATCTCAGTGGCAGGGGGACAGACATGCATGGGGTACACCTGGTTCTTTACATTGGTGCTGGGAATTCGAACTCAGGTCCTCACGCATTCCTGAAAGCCCACTGAACTCAGCCTAGAGAAAGTGGGGGTGGGGGAGGGGAGAGTCTCTGTAACTTTGGTTTAGGAAAATATGGGGTTGTTTCGTTTTCTTTGTTTTTCGAGACAAGGTTTCTCTGTACAGTGCTAGCTGTCCTAAAATGCAATCTGTAGACCAGGCTGGCCTCGAACTCACAGAGATCCACCTGCCTCTTCCTCCTAAATGCAGGGATTAAAGTGAGGAAAGGGGCAGGGGGAGAAATGTTGTAATTAAAGTGCAGTCTCAATATAACAACAAAAGACACATTAAACAGCAGACTTGGGGAAGGGGGAAATAAGGTCTCTTGATGAAACGAAAACTGGCTCTTTGAAAACTCCTGTCAAGAGAAGGAAAGGAGAAAGAGCAGCCACACTCATGGGAGATCAATCCATGAAAGCCTGGCTGGAGCTCGGAGACACAGCAAAGAACAGAGGCCGAAAATAGGCAAAGTGGCAGACGCTTGCCCAAAGGGGTTCTGGGGGCTACAGGAAGTCCCCTCAGTCACAAAGTGCCCGAAGCATGTCGCTGTGTGTGTGTCTCTGTATGTGTGTCTCTGTGTGTGTCTGTCTGTCTGCATGTTCACATGTGTGTGTGGAGGCCAGAGGACAACCCAAGGAGTCATCCTCAGGCCCCATCTACCTTGGTTTTGGCTTTTGAGCCAGGGTCACACTATGTAGCCCAGGCTGGTCTCAAACTCAGAGTGTCTCTGTCCCCTAAACGCTGGGATTAAAGGTGTGTGCCACCACATCTAACTTCTTCCACTCTTTATTTTTTATTTTATTTGATTTTTGGTTTAGAGACAGGGTTTCTCTGGTCCTGGCTGTCCTGAAATTCAGCTCACAGAGGTCCACCTGCCTCTGCCTCCAAAGTGCTGGAATTAAAGGCACATACACCATCATTTCCCAGCCTGAATTTTTTTTAAAGACAGAGTCTCTATCTCACTTGTTCTGTAATCAGCTAGGCTGGCTGGCCAGGGAGATCAAGGGAATTCTCCTGTCTCCCCCTCCCCAGTGCTGGAATTACAAGAACACACAACCACTCCTGGCTTTTTTTCTTTCTCCTGCTGGTTTTTCAAGACAGGGTTTCTCTGTTTTGCTGTCCTGGAACTCACTGTATAGACTGGACTGGCCTCAAACTCACAAAGATCCACTTGCCTCTGCCTCCTGAGTGCTGGGATTAAAGGCATGCTCCGCCATCACCTGGCTCACTCCTGGTTTTTTTTATATGGGTTCTGGGGACCCAAATCAGACCCAAATCTGCATGCTTGCACCTCATGGGCTTAACTGAGTCATCTCCCCAGCCCTGAGGGTGTCCTACGATCATAAAACTGACCGGCAGCTGAACTGTGGCCATAGTCACTTCCTCCAGCTGGACAGGACGAATTCTCTGCAGTGTGTTCCGTCTCCGCAAGGGCCCCCCATGGGAACCGCAGGAACACACGGCCTCCCTCATTCCTCACCACCAGCCCAGGGCAGCCAGCTTATCCAGATGCTGGCCCTGGGGTCAAGCTATAGCTTGGAATTTCTTGGAAGAAGCACTACTGGTGTGACCAGTAGGTCATGTGCCTCTTGCCTGGAGACTCAGGCTGCTCCAATATATCATCCAAGAGACTTTTAGATAGAGCCGACACCCTCCTCCTCAGCCTGCCCCTCAGCCCCTCCTCCACCACATAAGACGGATAATCACTTGAGTCCAACACTGAACCACATGGCCTCACTCCATCTCCGCGTGCACTCATGTGTGTGAGCATGTGTGTAGATGTGTGTATGGTATATACCTGTGTACGAGTTTGTGCATGTGTGTATGGTACATGCCTGTGTATATGTTCGCACATGTAGAGGCCAAACGTTGATGGCAGGTGTCTTCCTCAGTCACTCCACCATATTGAGACAGTGTCTCTCACTGAATGTGGAGCCCACCAATCCAGCTAGCTGGCCAGCAAGACTGAGACCCAGACCTGCTGTTTTACTTGGGTTCTGGGATCTGAAGTCAGGTCCTCCCACCTGGACAGCAAGCACTTCACCAGCTGAACCTCTCCCCAGACCCATCATAGCCTTAAAATGAAAGCCTGTTCTTGGTTCAATTTATGGAATGAGGCAAATACAACTCAGATAGAGTCAGACACCTGCCTAGGGTCACGCTGTGGTAGATCTGGAAACTGAACACTAAGAAAATGTCTTCCAGGATCCAACTCTGCCCTTGGGTCACCTTCCTGGTACCTGCGGCAGGTCCTATGGGAACAGGGGAAAGAGGACTGAGACCCTGGGGTAGAAGCAATTCCCTAACTGAGTCCTTTGGCCTGGTTACCTGGAAAGATTTCCTCTCAGTCATGACCTCACAGGGGCCTGTAAAGGCCACTAGCACCTGGTCTAGGGGCAGAACCTCTGTTCAGTTCCGACAAGAGCCGATAGCAGAGAGATGGGTGACACCAAACCTCTGAATTCTTGTCACCTTGAAGAGTCTAGCCAGGACCCCCTGGTGTATCTGAAGCCCCAGACTTAGAATGGAAGGTGACAGGGCCCATGACTGGCTACAGGCCAGGCCCAGCTGGGACTCCAGCCTAGCTATGTCCCCTCAGGCAAGCCCTATGCCTCTGGCAGACAGGGCCCAACCTAAAGAACACCAGTCTCTCTCCAGTCCCCACAGGTGGCAGTACTAACCTACCCTGACCTGCTGGCTCTCTGGAGTCTGGTGGGAAATGGGAGACAGAAGGTAGAAGGAAGAGCGGCTCCCCAATGTCACTTGGTGCCAGGACTTAGAGTCACACTCAGGGTCCTTGCTGGAAAGGCCTAAGCCCAGACAGGTCCCAATCCCAGAAAACTACATTTATCTACACGAAGGAGAGGTCACAGACGGGTAGCTCTGGTATGGCCAGGAGCCAGTTGTGGGGGGCAAGCATGGGCAGGAAGCCAGGAGGCCTTCCTGGAGGAAGAACCTGAGCTCTAGCTGAGGAGATGGGTGGTACTGTTAGGAGGTGTGGGGTGCAGTGGCAAAGGACAGAGCTCGGCCAAGCCCAGGGCAGCAGGTGTGGTCTCCTGCCTCACCCCATTCTGAAATCCCCTCAGCACAGACTTTGTACTGTAGGACTTGTGGCAATCCCACCCAAGGGAAACCTGGTAGGTAAACAGGTTGGCCTGGAGCCAGCCTGGTCAGCGAGGTCCTTAAGGTGGGTTCCTGTCTCCAGCACACAGTTGGCCTGCCCTACGCTCTGTGCCAGCCATGCTTTGCCTTAAAAACTGCTGTGAAAGGCTAAAGCATCTCCCAGGCTGGCAGTCCCTGGCTCTGTCCAAGCCCTGCAAAGCCACCACAGGGCCTTGTCCCAGCCTTGGAAGCGTTCCAGCTGAGGCTCTAACTGTTTTGTTAGCTTTGAGACAGGGTCGGGTCCCACTATGTAGCCCAAGCTGGACTTGAACTCACAATGCTCTTGCCTCCTTAATGGTGAGATTTCACCTGGCATCGTGTGTGTGTGTGTGTGTGTGTGTGTGTGTGTGTGTGTGTGTGTGTGTCTGTCTGTCTGTCTGTCTGTCTGTCTGTCTGCATTGTGTCTCTCTGTATCTGATGGTATCTCTCTATGTCTGTGTGTGTGGTATGTGTGTGTGTATCTGTGTGTGTGTGGTGTATGTATCTCTGTGTGTGTGTCTATTGTATGTGTGTCTGTTTATGGTGTATGTATGTCTGTGTATGGTCTGTGTATGTGTGTGTGTGTCTATATACAGTGTATGTGTGTCTGTATATGGTCTGTGTGTACAGTGTATGTGTTTCTGTGTATGGTGTGTGTGTGTATGTGTGTCTGTGTATGGTGTTTGTGTATGTGTGTCTGTGTATGGTGTGTGTATGTCTGTGTATGGTGTATGTGTGTCTGTGTATGGTGTGTGTGTACAGTGTATGGTGTGTCTGTGTATGGTGTGTGTATATGTGTGTGTCTGTGTATGGTGTGTGTGTGTATGGTGTGTGTATGTGTGTCTGTGTATGGTGTGTGTGTGTTTGTGTGTGGTGTGTGTGTATAGGACATTGAGGGTCTTGATTGAGGCTCCCTACCTTATTCCCTGAAGACAGGGTCTCTCACTAAAACTAGAGCTAAGACTATAACCAACAAACCCCAGAGTTTCTCCTGTTTCTGGACCCCATTCACATATACCAAACTGGGGTCACAAGTACACAAAGCCATGCTCAGCTTTGTACATGGGTGCTGGGGATTTGAACCCAGATCCTTGTGCTTAAGCAGCAAGCTTTCTTATCCATCCAGCTATCTCCTCAGCCTGAGGCTATGATTTAAAAAGGTCCTGACATCATTGTGGGTGACCCTGGACAGCACAGTCCTGGAAGCCGCCAATACAGAAGTGGACTCCAGCCAGATAGCACCCAGCCCAGTTTTGAACACAACAGAACCACGGGGTGGCTCCTGGATAAATGAATATGTTTACCATGTCAACTCTCAACTAACCATGTCCCAACTATCTTGTGCCTTAGTTACTCACGATCTGACATCTCTGTGCCCACCAGAACAAAAGGCTCAGAGATCCTGGATGGGTGCCACAGCCTTCCAGGCCAGGGTGGCCCTGAGAGTAGAAGAGGGGTCAAGTCAAAACCTGCTCACAGGGCTGGAGAGATGGCTCAGTGGTTAAGAGCACTGATTGCTGTTCCAGAGGTCCTGAGTTCAATTCCCAGCAACCACATGGTGGCTCACAACCATGGGATCCAATGTGATCTAATGTCCTCTTCTGGTGTGTCTGAAGACAGCTATAGTATACTCATGTAAATAAAATAAATAAATTTTAAACATACACAAAACCTGCACACAGACCCAAACTGGCTAGGTACCAGGAGAGCTGTCCAGGCCCCTCTCATACCCTGGCTCCATTCTGATGTACTTTTCACACAGGGGCTAGCAACCACCTGTGTACTGAGACTCATTGGGCCATGTCTTAACCACCCAAGATCCTAGAATTCTCTGCCCGTTAGCTTGGAGACTGTTCTAGGGCCCATGTCATCCCCAGAGAGGCCATAAGGTAGCCTGGGTTAAGAGTGTTCAGAGATGTGGAACAGTGAGCCAGAGATCACAGATGAGAGGCTAAGTCCTTAGCACCCACCAACACCCTGGTTGCTCAGTTCTCACTCCAGCTGGGTCAACCACTCTGACTGCCCAAGGCCACACACCCTCCTCCACCTGCCCTGCCTCTCCTGGTCCTTTCAAGGTGACTCAGACCCTCGGTGCTTCCGGGAACAGCTCTCAGGCACCTGAGCAGGTCAGGCGTGTTCTGGGGCTGGGCCAGGTGGGGCAGGTGTGTCCCCCTTGGCCAAGGCCTAGGCACAGGGAGGAGTGGAGCAGTGGACCCTATCAGTGGAATGTGGCTCTAGCAGAGCCCTGTGGCTCAGCTTTAGAGACTTTTGCTCTTCCAAAGGCTGATGCATAGCTGAGATCGTGGCCAGATAGCCTGTTTGCTACCCAGGCTAGAGGCAGGTGGGCAGCTTCAAGCTAGAGGGTAGGAGATCTTCAGGAGAAATAGAATACAAGGTTATCTGGAGTGGCAGACACACATAGCTGCCCCCAGCACTCCACCTGCATGGGGGTCCCTTTTCCTACCCCACTGGAATGACAGCATCAGGAGAGAGATGGCTGCCTCTAAATGCTGCAGATTCCCACAACAAGGCTGTGATTCCTATAAGTTTGCACTCAGTCAGGGCTCCTAGATGCTGGAGGACCTCAGGCTTTCCTCTAGGCGAGGCTTCTACCCACAAGTGGAACACCACTCCCTCCACCCTCACCCCCGCCCCCACCCCCCACCCCGCCCCTGGGTCTCCTCTCCCATTCAGATGAGGGCATCATGCTCCATGCTCGCCTCCCTGCAGCCCCTCCCCCGCCACTCCTTTGGGCCCGCCCCCCCTTCTTCTGCCCCCCCCTGCACCGGGGCTTCGGGCCCCCCCCCCCCCCCCCCGCCCCACTCCGCACCTCAGCAGGACTCGTGGGCTTGAAACCTATTTTAAGAACTAGCTAGGAGTGATGATGCCGTAGAGACTAGGTTTTAGACACCACCGTGTCTTCCTGTAGGTTAATTTTACCACATGCGGATTGCGCTGGGAGGGTTTTTAAAAAGGAGAAAGAAGCATTTACATGCTGATGCGCCCAGTTCTGCCTCTACTCAGAGGCACACCTGACCCCACCCACGCATCCCAACACCCACCCCATGTTCTGAGTGGCAGCTCTGTCCTCCAATACCACCCAGCCCAGCCACTCTAAGATTATTTATTGATTTGGGAAGGGGGTTTTTATTTATTTATTTATTGATTTTCAAGATACAATCTCACTTTGTAGCCGGGCTGTCCTGGAACTCATTCAGGCTGGCCTCGAACTCACAGGGATCCACCTGCCTCTGCCTCCCAAGTGCTGAGATTAAAGGCCTGAGCCACTACGCAGAGCTGGTTTTTAGTTTTGAGACAAGGTCTCACTTTGTAACTCACACTGGCTTCAAACTCGTAGCAATCCTTCTGTCTCACAGCACCCCGAGTGCTGGGATGCAGGCATATGCCACCCCACCTGGTTTCTTGGATGCATCCTGTCTGTAACATCAGCAGGTGACCCTCTACACATTCGAAAGCTGGGGCACTTCCTACCTGCTGTGTTTCATGACTTCCAGACAAAGCCAAGCCCTGCAGTGGCTCTTAGAGCACATACACTGGCCTTCTGGCTTCTCTGGTTCACGGAGTCCTGAATACAGAGTAGAGCTCATGGCTAAAGTCTAGACCTCTTTTTACTTATTTGGAAACAGTCTCACTGAGTTGTTTAGGTTAGCCATGAGCTTGTTCTGTAGCCTTGCTGCTTAGGGTTGAATTTGTGATCCTCAACTTCTCAAATATTTAGGGTTATTGGCCTCTGGCACCGGCTACAAACCGCATAGCAGGGACTCTTGTCAGTTTGTACCCCATCTATCTCTCTTGTAATCTGTGCCCTCTCTGTGAGCGTCATTTCCTGATCCCAAGTTCAAGCCTCTGGGGTCCTCTGCAACCATGGCAACGCTTGAGCCAGCACCCCTGGGAGCACCTCTATGGTCCTCCCAATAGGTAGGGTGCTCCCGGAACCACGAATTAGTGCTCAAAGGGGGAACCCTTCAAAGACCATCCTTAATAGCTGGGCATGGTGGTGCAGGCCTGTCAGCCCAACACTCAGAAGACTAGAGAGGAACCATGGCAAGCTGCAGGCCAGCCAGGGTTCAGAGTGAGACCCTGTCTAAAAACCAGGCCTGAGGCCATAGCTCAGTTAGTCAAGGCCTTGCCTAACATGTACAATGCCATTGGCTCTATCCCCAGCAAGCATAAAACAAGGATGCACGCCTGTAATCCAAGCACTCAAGAGGGAGGTGCAGGCAGGAGGGTGAGAAGTTCAAGACCATCCTTAGCCACATAGTGAGTTCCAAGCCAGCCTGAGCTACATGAGACCTTGTCTATGAATAAATAAAAGCAAGGCGGGTGAGCTGGCCCCAAGGTAATGGCATCTACAGACAAACTTGATCTGAACTTGATCCCTGTGACCCACAAGGTAGAAAACAGACGACCGGCTCTTGCAAGTTGTTCTCTGACCTCCTCACAAGTGAGCTGTGAGATGCACACCCGTGCGCACACACGAAATAAATCTAAGACATAAAAAAATGCAATGCAACTGGCTGTTAAATTTAGACCATCCTACATCTCTGCCGTGTTGTTCCAGAGCCTTCTATACACCCAACTTGTCTTTTTCTTGTTCTTCTATCTCTCTGAATCAGATCAGGACCCTCCACCAGCTAGCCCAGTGGCGGTGTTCCTCCCTGGCTTCTACTGGGTAATATCAGGGTGCTGTCTACCCCTATTCCCTACCAACTATGTGGCATCCACCACTAGAAAGCTCCTGCTGCCAACTCCACCCACAGCACCTTCTGCCAGCTTCTGTGTGAGGTCCCTGCCTGCCTGCCTCAGTCTCGCCAGCCCAAGCACTGCACATGTGCAGGGAGCTGCAGGCGGGGTTGGGGGGACTGATCAAAGGCTCCATCCCAGAAAGACTCAGCTCCCTCTTCTGTGTGAGCAGCACGTGGCTCCCACACCCAGAGCCACACTTCTCAGACCTTCAAGCCACGCTGCTGAGGCCACCCTCTGCCACCCTTGGATGGCCTTCCTGCCTGGTGCCAAGAAAGAATTTGCCAAATGACACTAAATCTAAAGTTGTCAGAGGTCTAAGGGTCAGGATTTGGGGCGGTGTCACATGGGCGGGGTCGTGATGCCTGCATGCAGAGAGAAGCCTGCGGGTCTTGTGGCTGGCCCAGCAACCCGAGGGGTCCACTCTGGGGAAATCCCAGACAACAGTTTACTTCAGGGATGGCGGGCTGGGGTACACTGTTTAAGTCCTAAATAGTGATTCTCAACCTTCCAAATGCCATGATTCTCATGTTGTGGTGACCAACCCCAGCCATAATATTATCTCATTGCTACTTTACAATTATAAATTTGCTACACTTATGAATTGTAATGTAAACACCTGATATGCAACCCACAAAGGGGTCGGGACCCACGGGTTGAGAACCACTGGTTCAGGTAGAAGGGTTGGCTGGTCAGGGCTGAGTTCAGACTGGCCCCCAGCACTGTCCCACTCAGGGACCGGGGAGCTTTAGCAACGAATGTTGTCCCAGACAGGTGAATGGACAACCACAATATGGACACCACAGTGTAGAATACTACTCTAAAAAATCGAACATTCTGACACTTGCCATCACAGGAGCAAGTGAGTCAAGCCAGACCCCGACCAGACAAATGTGGTGTGAGTCTACTCCGAGAAGGCTCCTGGGTCAGATTCCTTGGGAAACCAAGCAGAATGAAAGGACTCGGGAACAGGGAAGTGGGGGGGACAGATAGCGCTTAATATATAAAAGGGGTTCGGCTGACAAAGAAGAGAGTGTCTTGGTAGTGGATTCTGGTGACGGCTGCACAAAATTTTAAATATGCTTCATGACTCCAAACTGCATGATAAAAGTAGAATGGCGTCTGGAGAGACGGCTCAGCATTTAAAAGCACCAGCTGCTCTTCCAGAGGACCTGGGTTCGATTCCCAGCACCTAGCTGGAAGTTTGTAACTGACTGTCAGCTCCAGTTTCGGGAGATCAGATACAGACACACATGCAGGCAAAACACCAACCAATGCTCATAAAATAAAAATAAATGTTACTAAAAATAGAATAGTATGTATGTACATATACATGCACATATATTTAGCCAAACACACACACACACACACACACACACACACACACACACACACCCCAAGTAGGCCTGGTGGTACATGCCTATAATCCGACCTACTTGGGAAAATGAGCCAGAAAGATTGCAAATTCAAGACTGGGCAGCTAGGTTAGAAAGCAAATTTGTCCTGGCAACCCAGGACAGGACAGTCTCAAAACAAAAAGTTTAAAGAAACAGTTAAAAATGTAAATTAGTGATAGATTCTTTGCCTAGAAGGTGAGGGGCTGGGGTGTGGCTCAGTGGTAGAGCCCCTGCCTAGAATC
>JANHMN010000023.1:921996-936998 GCA_030674055.1 Rhabdomys pumilio
CCAGTGAGGGGCTGGGGTGTGGCTCAGTGGTAGAGCCCCTGCCTAGACCCAATGAAGAACTAAAGGCATGGTACGATGGTAGAGCCCCTGCCTAGTATACCTAGGGCCCCGAGTTCTATCTGCATCACTACAGGTAAAGTGGGGAGAAAGAACCTTTGGACCACTGCTTTAGACACAAGGTAGTCTGCCAGACCACATCTTAGCCCTGGATAACCCTTCTCTAAAATACATAACCAGGGACCCTCTCCTAACCTGAACCTAATTCTGGAAACCTTTTGTGCTGAGGGCTGGACCAGAAACCATTTCTGAGCATCCTGAAAGTCTCCAAGTGTAATGAGGAACCCATGCTCTGAGTCCACTCCTTGCTGGCCCTAGGGTCATTCCCACCTAGCCTGTGTCTGGGACCTAAAGAAGCTGGGATCGACAGCCCCAGGGGCAGTGTCAAACTGCAGCTCCGGACCTACCTAGTTAGAAGCAAGCACTTCTTTCCTCTCTCTCCCTCACTCCTGGGAGTGCGGGTTTAAGCAGCATCAAAGCAAGAATGAGTGGTTGTAAAACCTTCCAGGTCATCCAATGGCCAAAAGCTTGCAGAGAGAACCTGCCACCTTCATGGACAGCTTGGGAGATGCACCCTCCCTCTCCTACAGCCTTTGGCAGGACAGAGATGCCAATGGAGTCTTGAAAGAGAATGAGCTATGCCCTGTCAGCATCCCACAATAGCTGAGGGCGAGCTATACACAGCCCTTGACAGGATGAAGACTCCAGTGGAGTCTTCAGGGGAAAGGGTCATGCCCTGCCAATAGCCCACTATACCTGGAGTAAGAAAATATCTGTGGTGGGTGGTGTATGGACCCCGGGTATAGACTGAAGTAAGATTCACTGGTTGCTGCTTCCCACGGCTGGGTAAGAACTGCTCAGGGTTGCCCCAGAGCCCCTAGACCTGATGGCCAGAGGTGACCTGGGCCTGCTACAATGTCCTACTGTCCAGGAAGATGTCACCATTCCCCAGGTACCCTTGATCCCACTGAAGTGGTCAAGAACACCCATAAGCTAATCCAGGGGACAACGTGGAAGACACATGTCTCCCCCTCAACAAGGCCACAAGACAGGAGACTCCAGAACAGCATCACAGAACACAGAAAGACCCAATTACCTACTAAGCATCAGGGGGCCTGTGTGGGCATGCCATAGGAGTCATGAGGCAGGCATATGGCTGAGCCCAGGAGCTAGGCAAAGATGGGAGGTTTGCATAGACAGTGTGTAGGGGGCCCCAGAGTGGGCATCAGGAAACCCAGTCAGCCTTGTGAACACCCAAGAGTTCAAGATGTTGAGGCCTCAGTTTCCCTGATCATGAAATGGAAACAAGCCTTATACTTTGTCCCCAGGTGGGGGAGGGGGAAAGCAAGCTGTTATTATAAGCCAAGTCTGAAAATGGGTGGCTTGGCTTACAGCCAGCAAGGGCTGGGCCCCAAGAGGGCAGTAGCTGTGGCAGCCAGTGGCTTGGGACTGGCTAAAGGGCTGTTAGGACACTACACAGGTGAATGGTGTAGGGTGGGTCCCACTGAGGGCTCCAGAAGCCCCTTCTTCCTCCTGTCAGGCCAAGAGGTCTAGGGGTGTCTAGAAAGCAGCAGCTGTTCCTGGTCTGAGTGGCCAAGGGATACGAGGACAGTTCAGCTCCTCTCCTGGGGCTCACCACCCCAAGTCAGGCTTGGAAGCTGGGCAACCCCTCGACCTTCCTCACCAGGGACTCCAGGACCGCCAGCTTTCCTAAACAAGTGGAAAAGCAAGTCTGAGAGAAGGAGGTGGGGAGAGTCCACTGAGCCAGGCCAGCTGGCAACAGTACCACATAGCACCAGGGAGACACCACCCCACTGCACCACCGGCAGGGCCCTGCGGTGCCTCAAGAGACCAGGAAAGGACTACTTCATCTTGCCCAGCTTCCCACTGAAGCTTGGTCAATGTCTCCTCTAAGGGACACCAGGGACCCTGGGGCGGCTTGCACTTACAGTTGACTAGCAGATTCTCAGCCTCAGGCGGGCACTCTTCAGCCCAGAGGCGGGGATGTGGGGGAGAGATGGGGAGGAGGTCCTATTTACAGGCTGCAGGCTTTCCGCCTGCATCTCACGGAGGTAGAGCTATGTCCCCAAGGAACTGATACCTGGTATGTTCTGAGGGGCTCATGCTAGGGACCCTTTTTATCCCTGAAACGTCTTGCAGGCCTGTCCCCACCTGCATTCCCAGATAGGATCAACCTAGGGGAGCCAGCTCCAGAAGCCTGTCAGCTGGTCGGAGAACTCAGCCCTTTCTTCACAGCCAATCCTGAGCCCCTGTGTTCTGGCCCCTACAAACCCTTCCAAATCAGAGGCAACCAAGGGACCAAGTCTGGAAGATATCTGGCAGATGTGTCTGTGGCTCCCACCTGTCCCCCACTGTCCTGGTCCCAGAGAAGCCAAAGGCACATGGTCAGCCTGTCCTCACAGGGGCCACCCAAGACTCTGCATCCTCCCCCAGCCTTGAGTCTGTTCAAGACGGTGGCCCCAGGCAGGGATGCCATGACGTCATCTCCAGGTAGCTAGGAACCAGGTGGACCCCATACTCCCTGCAGACACCCTGGGCTCACTGGCCGCTATCCCTGCAAGCCAACCGCCCCTGATAATTTCCTCTTTTTTTTTTTTTTTAATACCCTGAGACGCCAAGGTTTCGCAAGGCTGGGGAGGGGAGGCGGCTGCGAGTGACAGCGTGACACGCAGCCGGCGGGGGAGGGGAGGCAGCGGCACAGGTCGTGCGGAGCCCGCGAGGTGCCCTCCGGATGCTGTGCCCCGCCACTGCCAGTCCCTGCCGCCAGCAGGTGCACCGGGGCCGCGCCCCAACCCAGCCAGGACCCAGCGCGTGCGTCCCCATCCCCCGCGCCCCCACGCAGTCCTGTCCACCCGGCCGCACCCCGCGCCTCCGCCCGTCCCGCACCTACCCGGGGCTCCGCAGTCAGCGCAGCGCGCGTTCCCCGGCCGCGTCAGCAGCTCCAGCAGCGCCCGGCGCCGCTCCCCGGCCATGGCTGCGCGGCCACCGCGCCGTCCCGAGCGCGCCCGCCCCGCTAGGGCCCCGCGCCGCGCGCCCGCCGCCCGCCTTGCGCCATCGCCGCCGCTCAGCCCGCGCGCCGGCCCCGATCGTGTCGCCGCGCGGGGCCGCCCTGAGCGGAGCTGCGCGCGCGGGGACCGGGGAGCAACGCACGGCGTGCCCGGGACGGCGCGGCCCGCGGGCGGCCCCCAGCGGCGCGGTCAGGGAGCGGCCTCTTGGAGAGCCCGGCCTCACCCCGTCCACCTGGGGCGGGGTCGCAGGGAACCGGCGCTGCGGAAGGATGGGCCACCCCACACGCAAGCGTGCCTGTCGGGTTGAAGCTGAGGACGTGGGTAACTCAGGCTAGCCCTACCTATGAATGACAAATTCCAGTGCTCAAAGGATCGGAGGGCTCCACCCTCATACGTGTCCAAGTCCTATACTGTCATCTCTAAGAGATAGGACAGGAGCTGGCCACACCCCTCCTGATCTCCAGTGAGCTCCCTTCCAGAGCCGGCTGTCTGCTTCTTTGCTGGCTCTGGCATTTCTTTTCAAATTTCATTTTCTCCATTATAAACGCAATAGTAGCCGTTTAGAAGCCAGTGGAAGGAAATCCTTCTCCAAAGCCTCCTGAGAGTCTGGGGACTCTCTGTGCCTTCCAGCCGCCTTTGGACACCCCTGCAACTGCTAATACACCACAGCCAGGGTGTTGGTTGCCCTACGATTTGGCCACGGAGTGTTCCCTGCCCCTCAAATGTCCCAGTGTTAAGGGCACAGTCCCCAGGGTGGTGCTACTGTGTGTGGTCAGGGCTATTGGGAAGAAGTTGGGTCATTGGGACCCTAGCCTCTTCCTCACGCTTTCTCTTGCTTCCTGGGGAGGAAGGGGTCCGTTTTGTGCCACCACATATTTCTGTCACGATGCTTTACTGCACAATGTCTTTCTGAGTGTCTAACTTGATGTCATGAGCACTTGCAATCCTGGCCGACCTCAACTGGTGGCCCTCTGCTGAGGCTGCTGTATAGCTTGCCAGGGGCACCTAACCCTCCTGATCTGGCTGTCACGCCATCGCAGAACTTGCCTTGGGATCCGGAGGCAGAACATGCAACCTGCCCACCATGCACATTTAAGAGGTCACGGGGCCCGTGGCACTGTAGGCTTACTGTTTAGCGGATCTAATGTCTTTCTCCTGAAGCCCACTGGAGCCTGGGTAGGGACAGGTGGCATTTCCACCTCTGGGCCTTCTGCCAGGCTCCAGGCCTGGCACACAGCAGGAGCTTGGAGAGTGTGAATTACAAAAGGCAGACTGATGGGGGCTGGGGGAGTGGCTCAGTGGGTAGGGAGCTTACCTAACATTCACGGAGCCCTGCCCCGCACCACAGAACCTAGGAGTGCTGATGGATGCCTGTAATCTCAGTGCACAGGAGGTCGAGGCAGGAGGATCAGAAGTTCAAGGCCATCCTCACCTACACGTATAGTGTGAGAACAGCCTGGGCTATAGGAGACCCAGTTGTACTGGCTGGTTTGTGTGTCAACTTGACACAAACTGAAGTTATCATCGAGAAAGGAGTCTCCCTTGAGGAAATGCCTCCATGAGATCTAACTGTAAGACATTTTCTCAATTAGTGATCAAGAGGGGAGGGCCCCTTGTGGGTGGTGCCATCCCTGGGCTGGTAGTCCTGGGTTCTATAAGAAAGCAGCCTGAGCAAACCAGGAGAAACAATGCAAGTAAGTACCGTCCCTCCATGGCCTCTGCATCAGCTCCTGCTTCCTGACCTGCTTGAGTTCCAGTCCTGACTTCCTTTGGTGATGAACAGCAATGTGGAAGTGTAAGCTGAATAAACCCTTTCCTCCCCAACTTGCTTCTTGGTCATGATGTTTGTGCAGGAAAATAGAAACCCTAAGACAACAGTCTTTATTTTTTTTAAGATTTATTTATTTTATTTATATGAGTACATTGTAGCTGTCTTCAGACACACCAGAAGAGGGCATCGGATCCCATTACAGATGGTTGTGAACCATCATGTGGTTGCTCGGAATTGAACTCAGGACCTCTGGAAGAGCAGTCAGTGCTCCTAACCTCTGAGCCATCTCTCCAGCTCAAGACCCAGTCTTCAAAAACAAACAAACAAACAAACAAAAAAAAAACAGAATCAAGACAAAAATAGACTAATGGTAGCCGCTCTGTCCCAGGCCTTTGAGAGAAGCTGGCCTCAGACTTGCAGCAATCCTTCTGCCACAGTCTCTTCAGTGCTCAAATAACAAGCATGGAGTGCCACCTGTGCTTTCTTATTCCATGCCCATTTTATAGGCAGGGAAACTGAGGCACACAAGATTCCATGTATGCATGATGGGACAAGAGTGACAGCAAACTCAGGAGACAAACTCAAACTCGGGACGCCTTGAAACATTTGCAGGTAGCCAGCAAGTGAGGTCTCCAGACAGAGGGAGAAGCGTCTGCTGCCTGGTGGCAGTCTCCTGAATGTGGCATGACCACCATTGTCTTGATGTAGAGAAGCTGGACCAGGCTGACTGGTAACACTCCTTGGCCTTTCCACGAGGCTCTAACCACTGCCCCCTCTTGCCCCAGTGACTCATGTCTTGGGGTGCTAGGTGGAAGGTTGGCTTGGGAGGGGACTCTATCTATGCAGCTTTGTGTGAGTTATCACCCATCCTGGGGTGTGGAGGGTTTTGGTGAAGCAGATGTCTGTGAGTGGCCTGTGCTTCTGTGAATGACTCTAATAACTAACTGGTTTACCGAGCTATGCTCGAGAAGACTCATTTCTTTGATCTAGCTCGGTGCCCCTCTCCTCTAGGGCAGATATGTGTGTGTGCGCACAAGTGTGTGTGTGGGAGGGGGGGCTGGAGAGATGGCTCAGCAGTTAAAGAGTACAGACTGCTCTTCCAGAGGACCCTGGTTCGATTCCCAGCACCCACTTGGCAGCTCACAACTGTCTGTAACTCCAAGATCTGACAACCTCACACAGACATACGTGCAGGCAAAATCATACCAATGTGCATAAAGTAAGAACAAAATAAATTTTTTTTAAAATGTGTGGTGTGTGTGTGTGTGTGTGTGTGTGTGTGTGTGTGGTGTATGTGTGTGTGTGTGTGTGTGTGGTGTGTGTGTGTGTGTGTGTGTGTGTGTGTGTGTGTGTTCTTGTGCATGTGTGCATTCCCTGGAGAAGTCGCTCTACATCCATGGACTAAGGAGGCAAGAGAGAGAGAGAGGACCAGAGACTAAGGCTTATGGAGTGAGCAGACCCTAGATACTAGCTTCTAGGTCAGGAGCTTCAGTGGCTTCTTGGAAAACAAGGCCAGAAGGTCACAGGCCTGCTGGAGATCCTAGCAAGTCTCCACTAGCTGTGGTCAGTGAGGGAGCTCTTTGCTGGGGCCACAACAAGGCCTGTCAAGGACAGCTCAAAGGGGGCCTGAACCTGCACCCTGCCATCGTCTCATGCTCACGCTGCCTGCCAGCAAAGATGATTTGCCCATCTGAGCTTTCTTCTGCTCTGCCCTTCCAGCCCTCTGCTCTGCTGTCTAAGTCTACGCTGTGGTCCCCAGCCCCAATTCCCTAGCATTTCCCAGACCTGGGATGGGCATCTAACCAGGCCAGGCATCTGCCTCCATAGAACATATGGCCACACTGGGTAGGAAGTGTCTCAGACAGGGCTGAGTGCCTCCTGCAGTATCCTGTGAGTGCAGGGATTTACTCACAGTAGGTCTTCAAGCAGCTGCCACCAGAGGCTCTGCAGCTGGGAAAAACTCAGGGTGGCCACTCTAGCCTAGTAGCCGATCTCTAAGCACCAGTGACAGTCCCCTGCCTCCCTTCTCCACTGGCCACTTGTGCCCTGAAACCCTGAGTGGCCAGGAGACTGCCACCCCAGGTGTAAGGAATTGTGCAAGGACCCAGAAGTCCATCCTGCAACCCAGCGGTGCTGGCAGCTGTATCCTTGCTGAGGAAGACAGAGGTGAGCCCTGTCTCCCGGCAGTTTCTTTCTTTCTTTCTTTTTTAATTATTTATTTATTTATTTATTTATTTATTTATTTATTTATTTATTTATTTATTTGGTTTTTCGATTCAGGGTTTCTCTGTGTAGCCCTGGCTATCCTGGAACTCACTCTGTAGACCAGGCTGGCCTTGAACTCAGAAATTCGCCTGCCTCTGCCTCCCAAGTGCTGGGATTAAAGGCGTTTCTTTTCTTGTTATCATAAGCTGACGTTTCCCTGACAGGATTTCTAAGATCACAAAGCAAGAACTGATATGGGCCATGAAGAAAGTGTGAGGATGGTGAAACATCTGCTGCTTGTTTGATTCGTTGTGTGTATGCTGCATGCATGCATACATGTGCGTGTGCGTGCGTGTGCTCATGTATGTGGAAGGCAGGAGTTGAGTTGGGTAACTTCCTCTATTACTCTGTTCCTTATTTGGGGGGACAGGGTCTCTCACGGAACCTGGAGCTCACCAAGTCAGCCAGGCGAGTTGGCCAGCGAGCCCGAGGGATCCTCCTAGCTCTATCGTCTCAGCGTTGGAGTTATAGACACGTGCTACTACCTCCCAAGTTTTTGCGAGTGTTGAGGGTCCATGCTCAGGTCTTCATGAGAGCCCAAGAGGAACTTTACCAACAGTCATCTTTCCAGCTTCTCGGTTTGATTTTTTCTTAAAAAAAAAGATTTAAAAGTCTTTATGTGTATGAGAGGATTTTGTATACATGTATGGACATGGACTACATGCACACCTGGTGCTTGCAGATACCAGAAGAGGGCGTCATATGCTCTGCAACCGGAATTGCAGACAGGAGCTCCCATACGGGTGCTGGAAACTGAAACCGGACCCTCTGCAAGACTGGCTGAGGCATCTCGCCAGTCCCAGTTGCTTGGTTTCTTTCTTATTTATTTATTTATTTATTGGGTTGATTGATTGGTTTTTCGAGACAGGGTTTCTCTGTGTAGCCCTACCTTTCCTGGAACTCATGCTGAGGACCAGGCTTAGGATGGCCTCAAACTCAGAGATCCCCTACCTTTCATCCTGAGTACTGAGATTAAAGGTGTGTGCCACCACTGCCCGGTTGAGACAGGGTACCCCAATCTGAGATAGGTACCCTGTCTGGCCTTAAACCTCCAGTCCCCCAGATGTTGGAATGGTAGGAACACTTTAACACATCTGCTTTGTAGATACTTTTATTGGATATGAGTGATTGGTGTCGTGGTAATAGAGCCTGTGGCTCAGGTGCTTCTGGGAGCTATAACCTCCCTCAGGTACACATGGTAGGACAGTCAGTATGATGAAGGCCTTGCCATCGAAGTCCCACAAGGGACAATAGCTACTGGACAGAGAGACTCTGTGGCCTAGCCAGGGAGAAGGGTAGTTGGACGGAATTCAAATCTTGGGCCAGGATAGGAAAACTGAGGCTTCCAAAGGAAATGAAAGCAAGGCCAGGATGCTGGATGGCCCCATGGCAGGCATCTGAGTGTGGACACCCTCTCTGGTGGGGAGGGAGATTTTCTGTGGGACAAGAATCAGTGATGAGAAGGCTGGCTATGGAGCCTAGGCGAAGAGATAGTCCAGGAACTCAAAGTCCCCAAGTCAGTGTGTAACCCCAGAACTGCAGACCAACCCCACAGCAGAGACAGGAACAGTTATTGAGTGCCATGAGATAAATTGCACCCTCCAAAAGATATATTGGGGTATCTAACCCAGGTGCCTGCAGATGTGGCCTTTTTTTGGAAACAGGGTCTTTGCAGGCGTCACCACAGTTAACTGGGGCAGAATATGGCTGGAGGCCTCATTCAAAGGGGACACGTGGGCACGGATGTGGAAGACCCCTGGACAAAGATGTACAAAGATCAGGGGAGTTATCTGCCAGCCAAGGATGGCCAGACTGTCAGTGACAGGAGGAATGGCTAAAAAGGACTGCATGGACCAAGCAGAACTACCCTGATGCAGCCTTGACAGGAGCTATGTAGCCTCCCAATTGGAGACTGAACAGCCAACTCAGGTTTGGCTTTCTTGCAGTTTCTCACAGGTGGGGCTGGGGCAGTGGGCCTGCAGCCTCTGCCCTAAGTGTCCTGTTTTTTGCCTCTCCTCACCCTGTACTGAGCCACTTGTCTGGAGCTCCTGCCAGAGGGATGGGCATCTAGATGATCTATAGAGGCCAAGAGAGGGGAAGGCAAAAGAGTTGGGACCACGTGGGGGGACTGTAGCCTAAGTCTGGTGATAAATACCCCTGGCCAGAGGCTGGTCAGCTTGGAGCTGCACCCAAGTGCCTTACAGCTTAGCCAGCCTTGACCTGCCTCCCAGAGGGCCTCTTCTGTCTCTGCTTTTTCCTTCTCTTTGCCCAGATCAGCAGGCCCATAAATATGCTTATTCACTCCAGACTTTAGCTGAGTACCTGCTGAGGGCCCAGCCTCTGCTGGAGACCTAATGGTGTTGTCCCACCTTCCAGAGAGTGGCCTGTAACACGCTGGCCAGGGGGCTGGAGCTGCACCCTGAGTCGATGGGGAACCTCAGGACCTAAAGCCATGGGATCCTGGGGGGAAGGACATTAAATGGAGCTCACTGTTCAGTGTTCCCATTATTTAATCCTGTGTGGTTGGGAGCAGGACTCCCACCCCTTGTAGTGAAGATTGTCCCCTCCCACTCAGCCCCCTCCCCCGTCCCCAGACTGATTCCCTCAAGGGAGGTCTTGCCAGGTCACAGTCATCATGACGAATAGAATCTGATTTTTAAAAAAACATCCCTTTTAGTTAGCATACAGAATGATGTATTTCTTTTGTTTTAAACCTTGGTCTCATGTAGCCTAGGCTAGCCCAAAATGCATTTGGTTTTATCTACTTATTTGTTTTGAGACATGTTTTCATTTATCGCAGGCTAGCCTCTACCTGCTGCCTTCTCTCTCTCTCTCTCTCTCTCTCTCTCTTTCTCTCTCTCTCTCTCTCTCAGAGATAAGGCTGGGGCTGGGCAGGGGAGCAGGGTTTGGAGTTCACACTTGCTTTTAGCAGGCTCCTCCCCAGGGTCGGGTGATGGGAGGCTGGGATGTGGGAGCAAGGGCCATCTCTGGCCACTGGTGCCTCGTCAGCGCGGCCCCACCCTGTCCCACCCACACAGACAGCATTTTGTTCTCACAACAGAAACAGAAAGTAAATGGAAAGATGATGTGCTGCAAGGAGTGTCTCCAGGAGTCGTGCTCAGGGAGCCTTGAAGGAGACAGCAAATGTGTCACTGAGAGCCAGGCACAGGCTGCCTGGGCGTGATTCCCCCACAGCCTGGAGGCCAGGCCAAGGGACCCCTGGTTCTGGACAGGAGTGGTTCAAAGCACCTCACCTGGGATCAAGCTGGCTTGGACACCATATGGAGAAGAGGGGGGCACTTTGGAGTCTCCCGAAGGATAATAGATGGAAATGGAGCTGGGGCGGGGGCATGGCAGCAATGAGTGCTGGGCTTCACTGAGTGGGATTGTGGGGAATTCAGAATTATTCTTTCAAGCTTGGAATGTAGCCTAGTCAGTAGAGCGCTTGCACAGCATACAAGAAGCCCAGGATATCACCCCAGCACTGCATAAATTGGGCATGTGGAAGATCCCTGAAATCCCAGTACTGGGGAGATGAAGGCAGGGGATCAAGAGTTCAAGGTCACCCTCAGCACATAGCACATAGCAAGTTTGACCGGTCTGGACTATGTGAAATCCTGTCTCTAGATGGATGGAGGGATGGAGGGATGGAGGGATGGATGGATGGATGGAGGGAGGGATGGAGGGAGGGAGGGAGGGAGGGATGGATGGAGGGATGAGATAGATAGATAGATAGACAGATAGACAGACAGACAGACAGACAGTGTTCTTGCTCACTTCCCAGATGAGACGTGAGGGGCACCTCATAGGGAGTAGCCACAAGATTGACAGGTAGGCAAAGGCAATGAAGGCTGAAAATGTATCCTCGAAAATGTCTTTCCCTCCCCAATCTGGTAGTGGGAGGTAACCCGGTCATCCATTCATGACCCTCAAAAAGACAAGGAATGGAGGGCCTTCTGGAGCTGTGTGCACACACTTGGTCTGGGACCACAGGCTCCTGAGCAGCAGATTTTAAGGTTTCGTGCAAACTGGCTCATTCTCAAAGAAAAGTTGAAGAATGCTCATACACCAGGCGGTGTCCTCCAAGTGACCCTCGCAAGAGCTGCAATGCCAATACTTCCCAGCAGAGGGAGACAAAACACAGCATTTCCTTTCTCCAGGTGCCAGCACCACAGGTGAGGACAGTTTCCTCTTTCCTTGAGGATATTAGTGGGGGATGGGGAGGGGCTGGAAACAGTAAAGACAGCGTCTCTTTATGTATTCCTGGCTATTCTGTAACTCAGTATATAGACCAAGCTGGGCTCGAACTCAGTGAGCCACCTGTCTCTGTGATCACGGGTGTGCAGAGCCCTGCCCTGCCCTCTCCTGCCACTGGCCATCACTTGATTGCCAGGTTGGAACTCAGGACCCAGAGTCAGCTCCTGGATCCAGCTGCATTGCTGGCCTGAAGCATTGCAGAATCCAGCGGAGCCAATCCCACCAGGCCGTCTGACCCTTTTAAGTCCAGCACCGAATGAAAGGAAGCCATAGTCCCACTGCAGAGTCCTAGAGTCCTCACAGAGGCTGAGAAGGGGCCACTGAGACAGTGTCCTGCTGCCCTCGAGTCCAGACTGAATACCTCTTGGGCCTGGCTGGTACTTGGACAAAATCACGGTGACAATTTGGAGTGGGCTGATTGGACTTTGAGGAAAGTAAGGTGGTAGCTGACCCTGTGCTGTGGGGTACAGATTGGCTAGTGTCACCATAACCACTCTTGATACCTCCCTGGCTAATACTGCTGCTGTGTCCCAGCCAGGCCTGGTGGACCCCAGGTTTTCTGTGCCTCCCACAGCCTCAGCAGTGTCCCTACATCTGCCCAGGGTGGGGCATGAGGTTTCCCTTCTGACCCCAGCCTTGGCCTCCACTTGGTGATCATGTGCCTGGCCACTCTCACCACTCTTATCTCTGCTACCTGCCCAACGCTGCCTTCCAGGCCAGACTGGGCCCCTCCGCTCCTTTGTCCTTTGGACTGGGGTGGGGACAGGCTTCTCTCTCTGGTACAAAAGGTGGTACAGGGCCCCACAGAAGGGAACAAGGTCAGGCCAAACCTGGCCAGGTTGCTAGCCAGAGGTGTGGTGGGGAGTCCTGTTCTAAAAAGCCCTGAGGGTGCAGTGGGGGCTGGAGGCTCCTTCAGGGCAAATGCTCAGGACAGGTTCCTTAGACCCAGATAGTAGAGGGAACACCAGGGAGACATTGTCCCATCCAGGAAGGGCACAGTGGGGCCCTCAGGTGTGGACAAGAACTTTCTTTTATTCCTTAGTCAGCACATGGACATTGCCATCTAACTAGATTACACATCCCAGCTCAGGGCTAGTCTTGAGCTACATATGAGTGGGTACACCAGCAGGTACTCACACTATGGTGGCCAGGGGCCTGGAGTTGCATGGGACAGCAGGTGGGCATCTCTTCCCTGCGTGGAGTCATGTTCTCTTAGCTTCCTTCCTACCTCTTTCTCCGACTAGGTTCATGGATTTGTATGTGATGGCTGTAGCTTTTTGTGGCCAAGTCCTGTGATGGCTGCTAACATCTTGGGTCTGCTACTGCATGCCAGCTCTGGCCTCCTCCGAAGACACATTCAAGACTCACTCATGGCAGCAAAGTGATGCTTGGCCCTGTGCTGTTATTTTTCTGCTATAGACTCCATGGACCACAGGCTGAGTCATTAGAGGGCACTGGGGGCACTGACAACCAGGGGTAGAACTGTCTGTGGTGGCCTTGCACCTAATGGTGCAGCTGGCTGTGGCATGTGGCTTACCAGAAGGTGGTAGGAAGCAGGGTCAGAATCCAGGACCCTGGAGCACATGCTGTCTGCATCCCCCAACCCCCAGCCTAGCAAGATTCCTGGATTCCCAGCCTCTGTTCTTCTGCAAAAAGATGGCCACTGAGAGTTCCTAGTAGCTCAGCCATGTCTCAGGGCACTGTGGGTACAGTTTTATGATGTTTGATGTTCATCTTCCCTGAAGAAATTAAGCAGAGGGTGACATTTGCCCAGGCTACCGGCAGGAGGAGGGGCTTGGCGGGGGCTTCCTGCCCCAGGCACTCCACTTTATAACACTGGGCAAGCAGAGAGCTATGAAATTTGATTTCACCCCTCTAGGACAGAACAGGGGGTTGCGATTTCATTCCTAGTAATATGACAGAGCACTTGCTCAGTGGCTTAATAGAAACTTCTTTAATGTCTCTGGCAATAATAAAATCCCCTAGTTCTCACCCATTGTGGGCATTCAGCTCAATTACATTTGAGCACAAGGTGGGCAGGTCCACACCAACCACAGATGGGGTTTGTCATTCAAAGCAGATGGAGGGAGGCCAGAGGGGACAAAGAAAGAGCCTGTGGGCTGGTCCAACCCTAGCTTCCCTGCCCCGGTGAAGGCCACACACATTTACCTAGGGTGCCTCTTCAAACCCAAGACTCCCTCTGGGTGGATATGTTAGCATGCATGGGCTGTAGTCCCCAGCACTCGGGAGTCAGAGGCAGGAGTTTATGGCTAGCTTGGGCTGTGAGACTCCGTCTCAATTTTTAAAATTTAAGAGTCATCTTGCATCATCACCATCCTCAGTAAACTTGGGAAGACAGAGATTAGCACATGACTGACCAAGGATGAAATAGAAATACACAAGTGTTCTATATTTTGTGTGTGTGGTATATGTGGTTTGTGTATGGGCATGCTCATACATGTGGAGGCTGGAGGAGGACGTTGTGTGTCCTGTTCGATCATCCTTATTTTCTTGAGACAGGGTCTCTCCCTGAGTCTGGAGCTAGACTAGCAGCCAGGAAGCTCCGGTGATCCTTCTGTCTCTGTCCCTCACAGTGCTGGGAAAACAGCTCCATGTGTGGCCACATCTGGCTTGTTATATAGGCGCTGTAAATTTGTGGGGTCCTTATGTTTGCACAGAGCCACTCCTTAGCCCAGAATGTTCCTTTTAAAAATAAAGACAAGTAGGCAGAGGAGGAGGAAGAGAGGGAGGAAAAAGAAGATGAAGAAAAAGGGCCAGTAGTAGTGGCCCACACCTCAATCCCAGCACTCAGGAGGCAGAGGCAGGTGGTTCTCTATGAGTTCTGAAGGCAAGCCTGGTCTACACAGTGAGTTCTAGGCAAGCCAGGGCTACATAGTGAGACCCTGTCTCAAAAAAAGAAGTCAATCAATCATCCAATCAATAATTTAAAATAAATAAGAAGGGTCAGGGAGATAAATCAATGGCTAACGTGCTTGCTACACAGGCATGAGAGTCCAAGTTCAATCCCCAGGACCTCCGTGAAAAGGTAGGTACAGTGTTAACACTTGTAATGGCAGCGCAGGGGAGACTGAGGCAAGCAGAACACTCGGGCTCACTGGCCAGCCCACCTAGTTTACTTAGCTACTTCCTGCCGGGCGGTGGTGGCACACGCCTTTAGTCCCAGCACTTGGGAGGCAGAGGCAGGTGGATTTCTGAGTTCGAGGCCAGCCTGGTCTACCGAGTGAGTTCCAGGATAGCCAGGGCTACACAGAGAAGCCCTGTCTCGAAAAACCAAAAATAAATAAATAAATTAATTAATTAAGTAAGTAATTAAAAAATAAAAATACTTAGCTACTTCCTGGCCAGTAAAACAAAACAGAACAAAAGAAACCAGTGATGGTTCCTGCAGAATGACACCCGATGTTAACCTCTGGCCTCTGCACGTGCATGCCCCCAAACTGATGGGAGTTTCCTCCCAAAGGCACCGTGTTAGCATGACAAGCTGTTCAGGGAGCCCTGTGGAGGACTAGCATGCTCATACTGCAGACCCCTCCACACATGTGCACACACCAATACTGCACACACTCATGCAGCATACACACACATGTGCACACACTCATGCA